>JAQQSW010010395.1:0-12999 GCA_028646575.1 Pseudocheirus occidentalis | reverse complement strand
CTCTGCTATGGAGGTAGCGTTTGAGCTCAGTTTTGTTGGAAGCTCTCAGCACCAAGCGATAGAGAAATATATTCCAGATACCGGAGACAGCCCATGTTGTCATGGAGAGCAGAACAGGAAATAAAGGATCCAGCGTGGCGGAATCTAAGAAAATGGGCATACGAAGTATGAGAACACTGGTGAAGAAGGAATGGGATGGGTTTGTAAAGAACTTGAAATGTCAGAGTCTATATTTTAACCTCCAGGTGTCAGAGCTACTAGAGTTTGTTTGTTTGCTGGGAGGGGAGGAAAGTTAGATCTCCACTTTAGGAAAATTACTTGGAATGGAGAGAGACTAGAGACAAAGCAAAAACCTGGGGGGGGGGGTCCAGTAGTCCAGAGAGACAGTGATGTCTGTTAAGTGAAATGGGGGGATATAGGTTGAAGATAGTCCTTACCATCTGGGTACTGGATTCTTGCTCATTACTCCAATAGGGACAAGATCATTGACCCCTGCCCTTCCGACCCCCTGTACTGCCCCTTCTGAGCTTAAGCTAAACAGAACCCTGCTCACTCTGATGGGTTCCCTGCTGCAGGAATGGGGAGTTTCTTTGCAGGTCTCAAGGACACTCAGGACAAGGCTCCTGAAATTCTATGACTATCTTATTTCTATGTCTTTGCATCTGACCTTACCCTAAAATGTTCTATTTACCTAGTCCCATCTATGTCTCCCATGGCCCCTGGAAAAATTCCTCAAGCCCCACCAACTCCTTTACTTCTCCAAAGCTTTCTGGGAGCTAGAATCAAGAGGAAAAGGAAGCTAAGCCCAGACAGCACAGATCTGTGACAATAAAAGTGTATTTTAAATTTCTTAGATACCAATGCAGTATATGTATTGCCCAAGTATTATTCTTTGTTCCCTCCTTATAACTGGGTCGCTTATTTTTCTAATGATATATTTCCTTTCTTATATCTTTTATATTTCTTGTGTACAAGTCATTTTTGGTAATACATGACCACCATTCATCATTCTACTGCCCTTTGGATCACCTACAGGGATTGCAGGGTTCCATAATTCATAGCCATATTGCGTCACTAGGATACTATATTAGTATTTCAAATATGGTACATATTGCAAATATTTCTCTCCCTTCCACATGTGCAAGGCCAGGAAGTGACAGCTCCCTCCTTCTCCCCTCATACTGATGTTACAGGAAACAATCCCTAATAATGTGGATAATACAATTCATCTGCCCAGAGAAAAGTGAGGAAGGATTGAAGTGGATTGGGAACATAAAGGTGGTGCTCCCAAAAAACCTCCAGACTAAGCAGAAAGCATTTGTGCTATCTAGGGAGACATTACACAAACACTGCAAAGAGAGAAAGCCAAAGCAAACTGACATGGAGCACAGCATATACTATAGCCACTTATACTATTGTGTGTGTGCACACTCACACATACATACATACATACATGTGCATGTACATATTAGCCATTATTTGCATTACCCTGTACAAGAAGAGAGCATCCTGCTAGTTCCTTTGATGAAATGACTACCAACTATGAGAAGTTTAAAAGAGCTATAGGAAAGAGCTTTGGAGGAAGAGTAAGAGAGATCATTATTGGGGATCAGTATATCAAACCTGTGATTCTTGCTAAGAGAAGGCTTTCTGGCCAAAGTCCAGTGGTATAAATATTTAACAACTGACTTACAAAAATATGTATGCAATTTTAAGCTTTATCTGAGCTATTAACATTTTCTCCATTACTTAAGTCTAGACAATCCAGTCTTAATTTATGACATTTGTAGATTTCTGGGGTGTGAATACTCCCCCTGAGAATTTAACAATCAAGAATTGGCTCGCAAGCTGGTTCTATCTGGTTCTACCACACTCCTAGTTCAAACAGATAAGTTATATGGAGGAGAGGACTGATGTGGAAGAAAAAAATTTTGACCAATCCTTTCTGAAATCAGTATTGTAAGTCAAGGAGACCAGATAGGTGTCTGGGGACAGCTTGACCTCTTGGAGCAATGACCAGTTTCTACCAGTTTGGATGTTAGTACTATCTATTTCAATTTTCAAGTTAGTAAAACTGTTCACATGTTGAGCCTTGTGAGATAGTGCATATATAAGGGAGCTGATGAGTATTCTTGGTGAAGACTGGTGGGAAGAGGAAGGGGATGTCATATATTTCCATTCTCATATCATCTAGGTCTGGATAATAAGTTACAGAAGTGAGAAGTTCTCCAGATGGTATCCAGTTCCTTCACATCAAAAGATGGGGTTCTATGCTAGGCAAGAGTTTAGCATTTTCTGAGGTGCCACTTAATTTCCCCCAGCAGATTGAGCCTACTCCCTTCCTCCAGTTAATCCTGTCTATATGTTGAGTGTACCTCATTGTTTACATGTTGTCTCTCTCACTAGACTGTGAGTGTCTTGAGAGCAAGGACTTTTTCCCCCCTTCCTTTGTAACCCCAGGGCTTAACACGATGCCTGGCACAGAGTAGGTGCTTAATAATTGCTTGCTGACTTGGCGTGGATTGATTTGACCAAGTCAGGTAATACAGCAGGTTATGTTAGTCATAGCAATTAATCGGAGACTCTAAGTCTCACCACCATGCCCCACACAGACCTTCCTGGATCAAGGTGAACTTGAAAACTACAATGAAGAAAGCCCACAACTAGTCCCAGATTTATGAGCTAGAAATGCTGAGCTGCATTTGCCCTCAAAGCCCCACTGGAAATAGATTTTCACTACTTTTTTGGCCACTATAATGTTCTGTCTTCAGTGTCTTAACTAGAAAGTTCAAATTGGAGTAACCAGCTGTGCAGCAGCAGCTAATTTCATTATATCTTGATGGGGCTCCTTTGTGCATCTGTCTATTCAGTCCTCTCCCCACTGGGAATACACCAGGCTTTTTATCATCATATTCATCATCATCTAATATTTATTGAGTGTTGGGGTGCTCTAGAGACTGCCCGGAATACATGACATACAGAGTCTCTGGCTAAGCTGCTGAACAGAGGGAGTTGGCTCATTTCTGCAGTGAACTAGGTGGCACTTGGAAGATATTTGAATCACTTAAGTAAAAAAGAAATCTCTATCTTTTACAGCAAGATTTTTTTAAAAATTGTATAACTATCCTAAGACCACAGATTTAGAGCTAGAAAAGACCTCCAAGGCCATATAATCTAACTCAAGAGTGGGGAACCTTTGGATTCAAGGCCACACATGTCCCTCTAGGTCTTCACGTGCTTCCCTTTGACTGAATTCAAACTTTCCTTGAAATGGCCTCAAGGCTGCAGGTTCACCACCCCTGGGGCTCTAATACTTTCATTTAGCAGATGGAGAAACAAAGTCCCAAGAAAATTAATAGATTTGTTCAATGTCACAGAAGTCATAAGCATCGGAGGCAAGATTTGATCCCAGATCTTCTGAGTCTAGGTCAGTGTTCTTTCTACTATATATTATTGTGGAACAGAGCAGGAAGGAGCTAGGAGAGGTCATGGAGACATCTCTATAAATGTTTCTTTAAACCATATCCTGTTTTGGTTTAAATGTTTACAGTACGAAGGTGGAAACAAAAGAAGTTTAACAAGCCAGTCTGCCCCCTTTTAAGAAAGCAGCATCTGATACTGGCAGAAATTATTTGTGGGAGTTAATGAGGGAAATCAGAAGTCCCTTTAGTTAACAAGTCATTAACAGGGGTCCATAAACTTAAAAAATGTTGCTACATATATTTCAATTTAATTACTTTCCTTGGTGATCTTACACATTTTGTTTCGTGCATCTAAAAGTACGATTCAGAGAGAGGTCCATAGGCTTTACCAGAGTGGCAAAGGGGGTCCATAACCCAAAAACAGTTAAGAACTCCATTCTCATTGGTGAAGACTGATAAAAGTTACAAGACCACAGTGAATGGTCAAAAGCTCTGAAATGTACAGCCCAAGAGAACCTTGATCTAAAGTACTTTAAAGCAGTTTTTCAATGTTGAGATCACATGTGAACAGTTAGTACTCAGGACAACAGGAGTACTGGTTAGAAATAATAAATTAACTTCTTGGCTAACAGGCAGCCAAGAATAAGTTACATGCAGGTCAAACAGGTGGAATCTGTGAATAAGCCCAAAGGAAATCCCCAATGATACGAGGTAACATAGAAAGAGCAAAGGTTTCAGGAATCAAACCTTGACGACAACTGAAGACAGAAGCAAAGATTCCTCTATTGTACCTGGGAGTTCGTTTTTTTCTTATACTTTAAATGAAATATGAAGTATTATGAAAATGGTCAAATTACAGACATTTTATTTTAGTAAAGGCTCAGGTAATATTTGCTTTTCAAAATTCCAAATTACACAAATCTGCTCTTCTCAGATTTACAAAGTCTACAAAGGAGGTAAAATTCCCTTGTCTCAGCCTGGATCAGATCATGTGTGCCATTTAATTGCTGCTTCCTCACTTCCAGCCAGTGGCAGATGGGTCTCCACACTGTTCATATTTCAACTTTCCTTCTCAATCGTATTATCTAATGGTAAAAACATCCTAGATTTAGAACTGGATAAAACTTTAGTTTAGTCTCATCATTTTACAGATGGGGAAATTAAGGCACATTGCCTTGAACTTCCTAAATTAAATCGGGAACAGAAATGCCTGAGATTTTTCTGTTTCATTAACCTACCTTGAGATAAGATCTCATTTATCCTAGGCAGATGTATTCTCATCTTGCTTGTATAAGTTTCATTCCCTACTGCATGTTTCCTATGTGAAGATATCTATGAGAACTGAGGGAATGAGAGAGAAGAGGGGAGTGGGAAAGAGAGAGATTTCTCCTTTGTGGAATTTTGAGTTTGGTGTGAATTTGAAGGAAGCTGGCTATTGAATTTAACTAGCCTTTCTTACTAGAGTCTTGGAGTCATCAATTCAGAGATGCAGAGGAATGAAGAATCTTATAGAACCTCTAATGCAACAATTTCATATCTTTTCTACACAATTTGGCCTCATCAAGTTATTTTCATCAGATCGTGGATTTAGGGCTGGAAATTATCTTAAAAATCATCTAATTCAACCCTCTCACTTTATGGATAAGGAAACTGAGGCCCATTCCTGAGCCCAAGGAATGGAGCTGGTCTAGGGTTATACAAGAAGCAAGTGGTAGAGATTTGTCTGGAACCTAGATCACAGACTTGTCTGGAACCTAGGTCAAAGGTTTGTCTGGAACTTAGGTCATAGGTTTGCCAGCTTAGAGCTAGAAGGAACATTACAAGCCATCTATTTCAACTTTCTTATTTAGGGTAAGGGGTAAGTTGGATGCAAAGTCCTCTGGGATTTGTACTTCACAGCTGGGGAAGAAGAAACTAATAGGAGATAAGCCTTTGAATGAGGTTGGATAGAAGGCAGAGTTTTGACAGATTGTGATGATGAAGAGAGAAGGAAAGATGATGGCAGCAATACCAGCATGGAAACTGGTGATTGTAACACCTCCAGTTTCCTTTTTTAGAGCACTCAGAGATGAACCTTAATGAACAAATAGAGAAGTGTGTGATGAGAAGGAATTTGGGGGTGTTCACTTAAGGAGCAAGAGTGCTAAGGAAAAAACTGGCAGGAGGAAAGAGGGTCTCTGTCCTGCCCCCACCTTACTTCTACTTAGTTGTGTTTGTTGAAAATGTTAGAAGGCTCTAGTTCCCTGCTTTTTAATATTTATTGTAGAAATGCCTGTGATTCATCTTGTCTTTAGGTTGACTGGCACCCAATGTTTGCGACATGAGTACTTGGGAGAGCAATAAGACCTGCCTGGGAGAAAGAGCCCTTTCTTAGTACAATCTACAGAAAGCTTAGCATGAAATGTAACTAAGCCCTATCAACCTGAGAACATTCATAGATGAAACATGAGAGAGATAAAAAAAAATAGACAAAAATGCAGCAGATCTCATGTTTCTGTAGTGAACTATTTTCATCATTTATGACAATGTTACATCGATATTTGGATTTCTAAGGCCTTAATATGTTGGGTTACATAAAGTAGTAAAAATGGCACATTAAAAACTTAAGTCCACTTAACATACAGAAGACATCTACATTAGACTTGCCCCAGTCCCCAGTACCTAGCAACTTACTTGGATTGGGGTTCTTTGAGGCACAGATTGGTGATTTCATAGATGTTCGGAATTCCCGGGGAAGGAACTCCTTTGCTAATGTAGCTCAGGACTTGCTCTGCAACTTATAGTCTTAGAGAAGGGTTTGGGGCGATGAGAAAGCAAGTAGTTTGTCTAGACTCATACAGCTGAAGTGTATCGTAGAGAGGAACAATTAATAAATGATGTGCTGATTCAACACAATTTGGAAAACATCAGGAGATCTTTTTTGATGTCATTGTTTTGTTGCATTTTCTGAGAACAGGTCATACCAGGTCAATTTTATTTCCTTTTGACAAGGTTACTAGACCAACAGATCAATAAAATATTCTAGACTTCTGTTTTTGTAAAGACATAACCATGAGGAAAAAACACCAAATGGCTGGGAAAATTCAATGATATTACTACTTCATAAAAGGTGATGGAGAAGATGGTAACTTCCAACTTTTTCAATTCTATAAAAATCTTTATGAGAAGGATTTGCATGTAAAAAGAAGGTATTCTTGCTTTAAAAAAATAACAAAATAATAGGCTGGCTTTTCCAAATCATTTGCAGAATAGTAGGGAATCAAGTTTACTATTAGGGAAGACCTAGGTTTAAATGCTGCTTCTGTATTTCAGCAGTTATATAATTATGAACAAGTCTGAATCTCCAGTTTCTCATAGAAGAAGAATAAAATTCCTTGCAGAGTAGTTGTGAGGAAAACACTTTTTCAAAACCTCTCCAAAACCACCATTTAGAAATCAATTTATGTGTGTATGTGAGTGTATGTGTGTATACATGGACACATACATGCACACTCAAATTCCTGCTTTCCTTATTTCCTCCTTACCTCCCTTTGACTCTCCCTCCTTCTCCTCACATGCCACATGGCTTCCTGTTATCACCCCTGTTAGATACTCTTCCCCACCCTCCATGCCTCACTACTTTCCAGTGAGCCAGTATCACTTTATGTGATATCTTTGCCTGTTAGAACATAAGCTTATTGACATCAAGGGGTGTCTTACTTGATTGAATGTCTATTACCAGCTGGTACATAATAAGCATATAATAAATGCTTTATTTAGCTATAGAAATGTAATTGTTTTTCTACACAAGATCACATCTTCATAGGCACACATTTGCCTGAAACGTTCAGAGCATCTGAAATCTAATTGCTTGGTTTGTTGACTTTTAAAAGACATTTGACTTGTCAGAGAAAAATCTAGCTTCAAAATCTCCCCTTCAACAAGGTGAGAGTCCCCCATTCATATTAACTTTGTATCTTTAAAAATAATTTCCTATCTTAGTACATGCTATATATTCTATACATATGAAGAGAAAGCCCCTTAGGGGCAAACAGAATCACAGAGTTTGTTAGGAGGGTCCTGAGCGGCCATTCTAATTCAACCCTTACATTAAATGAATCCCTGCTATTACATTCTTGGCAAGTGACGGTCTATGTCTGCTTAAAGACTTCCCAAGTGGGGGAGTTCACCCTTCTTAAGGCACATTCCACTAGTGGACAGCTCCCACTGTTCCGTTTAATTGTTGCCCTCATGTCCCTGTACCTAGCACAGAGAATGCAGTCGAACTTCACCTACTCTTTTTGAATGAAACAATAGGTAGACAGATGAATGGGTGGGTGGATGGATTGATACATAGATGGATAGATGAACGGAAGGATGGATGGATATATGCTTAGTTGGATCTGAACTTTATCATGGGTAAATGGGTTTTGATCATATGTTCCTGATTTTTTAAACTGTATTAATAGCCATGATGGATTTGCCCAAATATCGTAGGGCTCCCAACTCTTTAGCATGTTAAGTTTCAGTTGAATATTTCAAAGTCCAGTAGTCTCAAGAAGTAATATTTTTCTACATGACCTAAACATAAGCAGAAAAGGAAAAAATATTAGCTTCATCAATGCTATTGGTATATCCAGGGGGAAAGGGCAGATTACAAAATGGTTTTGCTTAAGTAATCAAAATAAAGATGATGTTTGAGCTAGCTGGTGTATTTGAATTTCTTATTTAGGGGAAAAGAAGCCTGGCTAGAAAATAATTTTTCACTGTAAAAGTTGCCAGCAGATGAGAACTGTTCATTCTTCCTTTCTTAGCTGAAAAAGAAGCCAAGAGAAAGGTCTTTAGTTAAGAAACCCACATAGCCAATCATAGGATTCAAAGGATACTTTTACCCCCAAATGATTCAAAATAGCATTGCTTGCCAAAGTGTAGGAAGAAAGGAGAGGGAAGACATTACAGGCTCTCACTCCATCACTCCTGGCCTCTCCAGGGAACGGAAATAATTGACCTAGTGCAGCATGGTAGCTATAGAAAATGGACCTGGTATAACAAGTCCCCACACCTCTGAGAGCTTTGGATTCTCCATCAGAAAAAATGGGTCTGACATTTTCACTCTCAACCTCAGTATTATCATAATAATAGTTAACATTTGTACAGCACGTATGTAATTTCATTTGATTCTCACAACCCTGTAAACTAGGTACTGAATTATTGCCATTTTATAGATGAAGAAACTGAGGCTAAAAGTAAAATGATTTTCCCAGACTTCCATTGCTCTTAAGTGTCTGAGGCAGGATTTGAACTCAGGTCTCATGTGACTGGATTTTTCACTCTAACTCCTGTGCCACTAGCAGCCTCTGCTACATTGTCATGAGGAAGGCACTTTGTAAACCTTACAGCTCCATACAAATGTACATTGTTGCTGTTACTAACAATCTTGTTCCATTCGTATGACCATGTGTAGAAATCAGAAAACAAGAGCAAACTTGCTTTATCAGTCACTGTGCTCAAACAGCTTAGAGTCTAATTGGACAACAGGATATGCACAAATAAATCATAATGACAATATACGGCAGTAATTACAACCACAATAAAAAGTGTCACATAATGCTTTAAAGTTGCAAACACTTTATATACATATGTATAATATATTAAATTATGTTATATATTATAATATAGTGCATATATATGTATATATATAGATATAGATATAGATGAGAAAACTGAGGCAAACAGAAGTTAAGTGACTTGTCCAAGGTCATTAGCAAGTAATCAATTAAGAGCAAATTCAAACTCAGGTCTTTCTGATTCCAGGTCTAGCACTGTTACCACTGTCATCATAAGAGTGGAAGGAGAGATCTAAGAGGTCAGAGAATGCTTGCAAAAATATCATGAATAACTTTCTTGCAATTTCTTGTTGATTAGCTATGTCTTCAACAATCTTTTGATGCACCCTTCTAGCAAGGGAATAAAACTGGAAACGAATTTCCTTTGCCATGATTTGTTCTAGGTGAAGTCCGGCTCCTGGTGACCATTGCTTTAATTTCCTTCAATATTTCACAAGACTCTAGTCTAAGTGCTCACAACTCATATGTTTAACAATACATTCTAGAATTTTGCTGGAGAGGAATATCATACTGTAACCTATTTAACTTCCTAAGACAGTGGATTTATAACGAGAACAACACCCAGAGACCATCTAATCCGATTCCTTCATTTTGTAGGTGAGGGAATGAAGGCCCAGAGATATTTAAGTGATTTTCTAATGAGGGATTTGAACCTTGGTCCTCTGACCCTAAATATAGTTCTCTTTCCATTATGATACTTTGTCTCTCAAGCAGCCCAGTTTTCTAGTTTCCAGAATCCCATCCTCAAGCTTTTTTTGTTTCTTTGTTTTACTAGGATATTTGTATGCTGTGTTTTGTCAACTTTGTTGTTCTTCATGCTTGCTCAGAGTTACTAGGGGTGGTGACAGAATATATTTCATTGGTGCCTAGAGCAGTGAGGTCAGGTAAAGAGCTAGGGGCTTCGTCACTACTTTTTCAGAGGCCGTATTATAGAAGAAAACCTAGGATCTAGATAGGGGAAGTGACTTAGTCATACTTACACAGGTATCCGTGTTGTACCTGTAGAGTAGCTAGCAGCCTCAGAGGTGATCTAATGCAACTCTTTTATTTTACAGAAAAGGAAGTGAAGCCCAGAGAGTTGAGCCAGATCATCCAGAGGGCGAGCTTCAGATGCCTGACTCAAGTTCAGGTCCATCCACTGGCTCTCCATCCACTTCTCGTTCCCCTACACCATGCTGTCTCAAGAACAAATATTTCTTCAGTATCTCCTATGTGTCAGGCAGTGTGCTAGGCCTTACAGTCTCAAACACAAGGCAGGGAAAGAAGGAGCAGGGCAGAGCAGATAGTGCATTGGACTTAGCCCGGGCCTGTATTCAAATCCTGCCTCAGGCAATTTCTAGTTGCATGACTTTGGACAAGTCACCTAACTTGCATTTTCCTCAGTTTCCCCATCCATAAATTGGGGGAGGAATGTAGATCCCACAGCCTGTAAGATCCTTTCTAACTCTAAAGTTATTATCCTTTGAAATGTGGAATATTAGGTTGAATTCTTAAGTGGTTACATAACACAAGTATGAATAAAGCGTCAATGCCAAACTGATTAGAGGTCTCTTGTGACCCTCTAGAGGGCTATGTCCCTTCTGGAAGGATAAGCTAAAACTACCAAAAACAAACTTTTGGGGATAAACATAAAAACCTCCACTCGTATATGAAAATACACACACACACATACACAGGCACAAACTGCACAATCACAGGACAGACTAGGAATAGTCCTCAGGATTTTCATTGACTACATGATCAATTTGCATTAACTGGGCCATGTGGTTAACGAAATGCAAGGCTCTGCAAATAAAGGGCAGCCTGAAGAAAGACAGAAGTGATGGGCCAACCTTTCCAAGCCCACCTGGGGTTAGCTATCTAGTATTGAGTGTCACATGGTAAGGACTTTGATAAAATGGAAGGTGAACAGGGCAATGCATAGTCTGGAAAACAGGTCAGGAAGGGTCAAAGGAATGGAGGATGATTCAAAAACCTTTCTGTTTACATCTGCCTCTGCCCATCCTTTTCTGTTGTTCAGTCATTGTCAGTTGTGTCTGACTCTTTGGGACCCCATTTGGGGTTTTCTTGGCAGAGATACTGGAGTGGTTTGTCATTTCCTTCTCCAGATTATTTTATACTTGAAGAGATGGAAGCAAACAGGGTTACACAGCTAGTAAGTGTCTGAGGTCAGATTTGAACTTAAAAAGACAAGTCTTCCCGACTAGAGGCTGGGAAGTTTATCTACTGCATCACTCAGCTGCCCCATCCCTTTCTACCTCCTGCTACATAAAGTTAGCTACTTTTGTTGTTGTTGTTTCGTTGCTCTACTCTAGGTGTCGTCCTTGCTGAAGGGGGAGGGGGACTGGACATTTTGATTGGTTTAAAGGTTCCTCCTTTATCTAATGATAGTAAATACCAGAAAGAGAGGAGGTCAATCGTCATTTTCCATTCTGACTCCTGGCAGCCTAGAAAACAGCCAATATAGATGAGAGAATGCTTCTCCCCAGGGCTGGCTCGTGATTTTTGAAACATTTTTTTTGTTTTTTTTTCCTAGTTTCCCTTTCTTTTCTCCTTCCCTTCCCCCATTATACCAAAAGCCTTCCAAAGGAATGTCTTCCAGGTTGTCGGGCTCCTTGACCCTCTGAACAACTGCAATATATGTTTACAACCAAGTCAGAGTACATCTGATGGCTCTCTGGGAAGGCACTGACTATCCTCCAACTGAGAGCATCCTGTGAGCTGGAAAATAAAGACCCGCAAGGCCTTTCCTTGGGAAAGGATTGGGGTGAGATGAGGAAGGTCTATGATCTGACCATGCCTTCTGATGAACATGGTCAAAGACCTATGGGAAATCAGAGAAAATAAAGGATGAACTCCAGGCCAGCTGTCCATTGTGATGGGGGAGGGAGACAGTGTAAAGCTATGACACCAGCACAGATTAGAAGTTCATCCATTGTACAGATGGGAAAACTGAGATCCCAGAGATAGGTCAGCCGGCTTGTCTGAAGTCACAAGGGAAATTAGTGGCAGAAGTCAGATTTAGACTCAAGTGTTTCAATTTACCCTCTTTCTGGGATGCTCTGGCAGGTTCAGAGTCCTGCCCAAGGTCACACAGCCCAAACACGACGGAGGACGTGAGCCCGGATCTTCCTTCCCCTGCCGAGTCCCACCATGATTTAGAATTAGTAGGTCCCTTCCTCCAGCACAGAGATTCTTGCATATTTTGTTCCTTGTGATTTACTGATGTTTTCATAACAAGATGCTGAGTGCCCCATCCCCGACCTACGCCCAGTGTTCCAAGCTGTGCCACAAAGGGTTCTTTTCTGTCCACGCACAGACAGCCACTGCTACCCTCTGGAAGAGGTAGAAAGGGTCCAAAATGATGGCTGTCGCATTCTTAGCAGGTTTGTTCACTGTCGAATGGTTTTTCCTCAGGACTTCAAAGCCACTAATCACTGGATGGCCTTCAAGTCTCTTATCGGGGTTTTTGTTTTGAAAAAAAATCTAGCAAATATTAATTATGACAACTGGCATAGGAACTTATCATCAGTTCTCAGCTCTGCTTCCTGGTACCACCTTCTCCTTCAAAGGGCTCAGGCCTGAATCCATCCTGGGCTGGTTTTTCAGTGGGTAGATGCCAAAAAGAAACATTCTGGCACTGAGGACCATTGGAAATCATTGGAGGCAAGGCGTGGGGGAATGACATTAATATCACAGCCCAGGCCTTTGGTACGAAGCTGGGTTCTGAAAATATCTCTGACAGATGCTGCCAGGCCCAGGAGCCGCCCCCAGCTGCGGCAGGAGACAAATCCAGGGGCTGTTGTTTATTCCCCTTTAACAGTCAGTCTGCAGCCCAGTGACATCGCCCACGGCTTGGTTGCCAGGCAGCAGGCTGGGGCGATGGAGCAGAGACAGCAGGGGGATGGAAGACAGGCAGGCAGCAAAGGCAGTCATGTTAGGCAACTAGAGGCTGGTTCCCAGAGCCTGGG
>JAQQSW010010393.1:0-13000 GCA_028646575.1 Pseudocheirus occidentalis | reverse complement strand
TTCCATGCTTTGATCCTTTTTTGTCCACAAGAAAGGATTCTAGAGTTTTGTTTCTGTTCTTATTCTGCTTCTTTTTCCTCATGTTGGCCAGTCAATTAATTGGTTGGGTTTTTTTTAGCTTTGTGGAACTCTGCTTCCAGGGGGGAAAGCTCTGTTCCAAATCACTAGGGTTTTCCCAGCTGCTGGAGCTATTAGGGGGTGTTGCTGCCCTCACCAGCTTTGGCTTCCTGAAAGTGCACCCCAGAACCACCACCCAAGACAACGATCCAGATCCAGGCCACTCAACGCAAGAGTACTTGGCCCTGATCAATCAACTCAGCCCCCCTGCAGGGTCTGCAGGCCAAGGGCTCTGAAGCAGCCCAGTGGGGGCAGCCTCCAGTTACAGCAGTTCCTGCCCTTCCCCTATTGCTTCCTTGTTCTGGGAGCAGATTGGCCAAACTGCTTTTCCTCCTCCAAATTTAGCTTGAAAGTTTCACTTTCACTGACCTTCTCTAATCCTGGCTTCCTAGATGTGAAGATCCCTCCAGGTGCTGTAGATGTTCTCTGAAGTAGACTCATTCTGCAGCTTGGGAGGCTTGGCTCCTCCAGACTTCCCGTGAGTGTGGCCACGGTTTAAGGTTTTGGCCTGGGCTGCCCTTGGCTCCAGGCCTGCCAGATGAGCCCCTCCTGTCAAGCTGCCTTCAGCAAGAGATGTATTTTCTGTATTTTTGTGAGTCTGAGTGTCCTAGACTTTGTTGAGAGTCATATTTTATGGGTAGTTAGGGTGGCCGTGTGGGAGCTGCGGAACCTTACTGCTTCTACGCCGCCATCTTGCCTCCGCCCCCCGTCATCCTGGATCTGCTTTCTGAGGCCAAGTAGAACAATAGTTCTACGTGATTATAAGTTAGTTCTTCGGATCTTTGACAATCACTATCAAATATTTCCTTAACATCTTCAGTTGATTCTTATATGGCATTGGATTCTGACCCTTCACAATCCCAGTTAATCTCCTCTGGATGTGTTCCAGGATTCCAGTGTCCTTAAAATTTGAGGCCAAGAAATAATCATGATAATTGAGATGCTTAGTATCTGCGTAAAGCTGAGCAGCCTTTCTATTGTTTTGTATTATTATTTTCCCAATGCAGCCCAAGATAAAGTTCACTTTCATTAACTGCTCTGGCACTCTTTCCTCTCATGAACTTAAAGTGTACAGACAACAACAACAACAAATCTTTTCTACAAGGGATTATTGTCTATCTGTTTCACCCATCTTGCACTTATATGGTTAATTTTAAAATTCAAGTATAATATTTTACACATAGTTCAGTATTTAGATATGTGAGTAACTTGATATAGATCTTTCCTTGGTAAAGACTGAAATCTACTTTTGTCTGTTCATTCTGTATTACTCTCATTCATGTTTTCCCACAGATCTCCACAAAGGATCTACCTTTTGAGGAGTTAGGAAGGCAGAGAATAAGGAAGCAATGCACTTTAATCTTACCCTATCATTATACAACTCACATCTAAACATCACACTACTTAACTTCCTTGGCAAGTGGTTGTTCTGATCTGGATCCCCAGAGGTTGGAGACCTCGGACTTTACCATCAAGACAAAATAAAGGCTTAGGTCATAGAAGAAAAGGGCCAATACCAACAGGAGGGTCAACATAATTTGTAATTGCGGGATAGAAAAATTGCCAGTTTCTTCCTGTCTTCTCTTCCCTCCTCTCCAGAAAATGCCTGCATTAGGTCCTGTCCCCAAAGAGGGGGAAAAACATTGACCCTGTGGTAAAGAAAAGAACTCTGGATAAAGGAAGGAACCCCAACTTAGTTTTATCCCTCAGTGAAGGGGGGACATGGGTGAAGGAAAGACACTCTCTCCCAGGTGCTAGGGCTTAAGATGAAGAAAGTGGTTTCAACTTGGTCTAATTCCTGAAGAGTAGAGACCTACAACTCAACCTTTGATGCCAAGGAAAGGTCCGTGGACTGAAGGGCAGGGCATAAAGGTTCCTTTGATATAAAACCCCTGCAAAGAGGGATCTGATGCTTGGCCTTCCAGTTGAGGAATGGGGCTTCAGCACCAACAATGAGTAAACACAAATAAAGAAATACTTATGATGTAGGAGATTCCAGTGGCATAAACTCAGATGAGAATAACTCAAAGGACCTAAAGGAAAGCCTCAAAGAAAAACATGACTTGTCCATTGTAGAATTTCTAGTAGAAATGATGCAGAGTTTAAAAAAAAAGTCTAAATGATAGAGGAAAGAATTGGAAAAGAATGAGTCATGGGGGGAAAACAGAAATATAATTAATGGCTTAAAATAAGAGATAAAGAACATTAGAAACAGCCTTCCTAAAAATTCGAATGGACCAAATAGAAATTAGTGAGTGGGTAACAAGAAAAATATTTTTTAAAAAAACCAAAGATTAAAAAATAGCAGAGAATATTAAAGAATCTTATGCCAAAAGCAATTGATGTGAAAAAAAGATTAAAGAGACATAACTTATTTATCATTAGACTACCTAAAATCAATGACCAGAAACAAAATTTTAAAAAGATGCTGGATATAATATTTTAAGACATCATAAAATTAAACTGAATAATATATTAGAAAAAGTGATAAATTGAAAATAGAAAGAATTCACCGATAACCTCCTGAAACCTCAAAATGAAAATTCCTAGTCAATTTATTTTCAAAGTCTAGAGTTTCTAAATACAATAAAATACAAATACTACAGCTATCTAGAAAGAAAGAATTTAACTACTGAGAAACTCCAGTCAGAATCACACAAAATTTAGTAGATATCACAATAAAGGAGCAGAGAATATTGAGGTATTCGAAGAGGCAAAGAATATAGGCTAAAATCAAGAATAGTTTGCCCAGGAAAACTGAGTATAATTCCACAAAAGGAGAAAAAAATGAACCTTCAGTGAATACAGGATTCTTCAGCATTCCTGATAAAAAGAACAGAGTTGAACAGTAACTTTGCAATACCAACATAAGGATCAATAAAAATAGAAAAAGTTAAATACAAGTGAAAAATTGGAGGAAACTTAATAAGGATGAGCTGTTCAATTTTATTTGGGGATGGATGATATTTGAGCTCTTTCAGAACCTGAATGTCATAGAGGTCACAGAGGGAGTAAACTGAGAAGTAGAGCCTATTGTATTTAGATGAAATTGAAAGAAGAAAAGGTAAGGGGGAGACCCAGGAGGGTACACTGTGGGAAAAAGGCAAAGGAGAAGGGGATGGAGGAACTTGTTATCTTACATAATTAGGGAATACAAAAAGTCTATACAAATATAAAAGAGGTTGGTAGGGGAGGAGGATCACCTGGACTTTACTTTCATGTGAACTGGCCAAAAGAAAGCAGAACATATACACATAGTTTGGTGTAGAAACTGTAGGCAGCAAGACGAGAGGAAATGGGGAAATAAGGACATATGTAATATTAATGGAATAATAAGATCTTCCCTGTCATTTAATAGGCCTCACATGGAGTCCATTGTGAGAAGGACTTGCCTAAGGAGGAGCTTGCTTAGGGGTAGGCTTGCTTATAGGAAGGCTTCCATACATTTTGGTACTAAGTTGATTAGGCACTGAGTCAAGAGGGTTGGGATGCTTTCTGGCTGTGAGAAATATATACATATAGTATATGTGTGTGTGTGTATGTACGTATGTATGTATGTATGTATGTGTATATATATGTGTGTGTGTGTGTGTGTGTGTGTGTGTGTGTGTACTCTGAGATGGTTTTTTGGGGGGGTTCATTTATGAGAAGGACCTTGTGATTCCCTGGTCAAGATTCTGAATAGCTGTATGTTCAAGCCCCAACCCCCAATTGCTCAAATGTAAAAGCTCTCTTGATCCAGTGGTGTATGTAAAATAGACAGCAATATTGCTTTGATTCGGGCAGTCAGAACCCTATCTGTTGGTCTTTATGCTAATTTCTCTGCTTGTGTTTTCTCTGATGTTCAGGGTGCTGATCTCTCCCCTGAACTAGTGAATATAATCAAAAGTAGGATTGTTAACCCCTTTTTGAGCAGTTTTTCCTAGAAAAGCAGATCAAAGAACCTGTGCTAGCAGACCATCCTGGGTATTCTAGGGTGCTTGCTGCTACAGCATATGCAGGGACAGATTGATCATAAGCGAAATAAACATTAAATTTAGAGAGGGGACCATGAAGAGAGTCTTAAAAGAAAACAAAGAACAAGAACTTGTAATAAGGAAGGAGCAGGAATCAAAGAAGAAAAAGTACAAGAGAGTAAGATGGAGGGAAATCTAAAATTAATGATCATAACTGTGAATATAAATGGGATGAACTTGCCCATAAAATGGAACAGGATAGCAGAATGGATTAGAAAACAGAAATCAATAATGTTGTTAATAAGAAATGCTCTTGGGGCATAAAAATTCACAAAGAGCTAAAATAAGAAATTTCAACAAAATCTATTACACCTTGAGTTCAAAAAAAATAGGGGATAGCAATTCTAATTTCAGACAAGGTAACAGTAAAAATAGATTTTAACATATTAATCAAATTTCATAGCATCTAAATATTTAAAGGAAAAGCTAAATGAATTACATGAAGAAAGGGACAGAACTAGATAAATTTAAACAAAAACATTTTTAAAAAGAAGTTATGAATCTGAATAGAATTTTAGAAAGTTAGATATGATAAACCTCTGGTCATTACTGAAAGGGAATAGAAAAGACATGCATGTATCTCAGTTGTCAATGTTACCTTTATAAAAATTAACCATTTTAAAGGACATATAAAGCTCACAAACAAATTCAGGAAAAGATTAATAATATTAATTATTATTAATTAATAATTTAATTAATTATTAAGGAAAAATGTCATAAAAAGCATCTTTTACTGATTATAATGCAATAAAATTTTAATATAGGAGCCAATGAAGAAAGTATTAAAAATCAAATGAAGACTAGACAACTTACTCCTATATTATTGGTGGATCGAGAGAAAAATGAAAGAAATGATAGATAATTTCAATAAACATAATGACAACAACATGACAATATAGTAAAATTTTGGAGGTGCATATAAGTCAGTCTTTAGAGAAAAATTCAAGTCTTTCATCAACCAAAGAGAGAAAGGAGAGATTAATGAATTAATGAATTAAGTCAACTTAAAACCTCCCAACAATTTAGAAAAACCAATCAGTTTCTTAAAAACCCAATAACATGAAATTATAATTCCTGAAAATCAAGGAAAAAATGAACACAATTGAAAGCTAAGAAACAAACATTGTATTAATAAATAAAATATGAGCAGATAAAGCACTGGTCATTTTATTTTATTAAAAAGTCAAAATGAAAAACATTTCACAATAAATGAATAAGAAATAAAGTATGTTACTAGAAACTATTTTGCCCAACTACATCATAATAAAATCAATGACAATTAAAACTTATAATTTTACAAAATCATAAAATATCCACATAAACAGAACAACAAATAGAATATTTCAATTACCTAATCTCAGAAAATTAAATTGAAAAATGAACTCACTAAGCGGAACCCCCCCAAAAAACCTAGGATTAGATGGATTCATGAGTGAATTATGACAAATATTCCAAGAACAATTCATTATAATATTAAACAAGTTGTTTACAAAAATAGCAGAAGAAGGGATAAATTTCCTTGTATCACACAATAACTCATTGTGGGAGAGTCAAAATAGAGAAAGAAAACTACAGAGTAACATCCCCAATAAATCAATACAAAAAAATTTAAATATAATGTTAGTATAAAGGCTATAGCAATATATCACAAAAATTATTCATTATAGCCAGGTTGGATTTATCCCAGGATTGCAGGGATGATTTAATATTAGGAAAACAATAAATGTAATTAGCTATATTAATAGTAAGGCTGACAAACTCATATGATTACATGAATAGATGTAGCAAAAATGTCATGACTATGTACAACGCCCATTTCTAATAAATACACTAGAAAACATAAGAAAAGATGGCTCTCTCCTAAGCATGATAAATAGTAAATATCTAAAACCAAGATCTAGCATTATATGTAATCAGAATATATTAGAGTCTTTTCCAATAAGATTGGAGTAAAGTAAGGATGTCCATTGAAACCATGTCTATTTGACAGTGTGAGAAAAGCTAAGTATAATAATAAGACAAGAAAAAGAAATTGTGGTAATAAGTATATGTAATAAAGAAACAAAATTATCATTTTTCAGATGACATTATGGCCTAATTAGAAAACCCTATAGAATCAATTAAAATTTAATTGAAACAGTAGTCACCAAAGTTGCATGGTATAAATCCATACAAATTATTTGAATTTCTATATAATACTCATAAAACCTTATAGGAAAAGCTAAAAAGAGAAATTCTACTTGAAATAACTACAGAACTTATAAAATACTTGGAAATCTACTTGCATGAATCAAACTACAAAACACTGTAGAAATAAATACATTGCTAAATAATTGGAAAGAAATATTAATTCTCTTAGTCTAAGGCAATAAAATAAAAGTAAGAATAACTAAGTTCATTTACCTTTTCACTGCCATGCCAATTAAATTGCCAGGTACTACTTAATGCATGTGAAGGTACAAAGTAAAAAGAATCTCAAGAGAAACAATTAAAACAAAGTAGAAGGGGGTCTAGTAGTACCAAATCTCAAACTATACTCAGTAAGGTGCTTTTGTTCAGTTGTGTAGCACTCTGCGACCCCATTTGGGGTTGTCTTAGCAAATATACTGGGGTGGTTGGTCATTTCCTTCTCCAGCTTATTTTATAGATGAAAGAACTAAGTCAGATACCGTTAAGTGACTTGGCCACGGTCATACAGCTATTAGGTATCTTAGACCAGATTTGAGCTCAGGAAGATGAGTGTTACTGATTCTGGACTTGGCACTCTATCTGCTGCACCACCCAGCACCTGTCAAACTATACTATAGAGCAGTAATTTAAAAAACAATTTGTTACTGTTTAAAAATTAGCCCAATCAGTAAAATAGATTGGATACAAAATATATCAGAGCAAATGAACTGGATAGCCTATTGTTCAATAAATGCAAAGACCTCAGGTACTAGGGTAAAGAATGAAATAGTTAATGAGAAAAAAGGCTTCTGGGGAAACTAAGCCAACTTATATAGAAATTAGGTTTAAACCAACACCTTATACCTTATATCAGTAATTATCAACCTGTGGATTGCGGCCCCTTTGGGGGTCAGATGACCCTTTCACAGCAGTTACCTAAGACCGTCAGAAAACACCTATTTCCAGTGGTCTTAGGAACCAAGACACCACTCCTCTACCTGTCTCCAGGCGGGTTTGCTCACATGCAGGTATGCCCACATGCAAGTATTAAAGAGTCGCGGCATTAGAAAAGTTGAGAACCGCTGCCTTATACCAAGATGAGAGATGAACTCCAAATGGTTATGGTTCTATATTTAAAATGTCATAGCATAAGCTAATTAGAGGAAAAATGAAGAAATTACTTTTCACATCTGTGGATGTGGGAAAAGCTGTTGACCAAACAAGAGATAGAGAGGATCACAGAAGATATAATCATCAACTCTGATTACATAAAAAATTTAAAATAGTTTTTGTAAAAAAAAACCAAATTCAATATAGCTAAGATTAGAAGGAAAGTAATTAACTGGAAAAAAATCTTTTTGGTGTTTCTCTGATAAAGGTCTCATTTCCAAGACGTATAAAAAACCAATGTAATTTATTAGAGTAAGAGCCATGAAACACAGGCTATATATAGTCATATGAAAAATACTGCAAATCACTAATAATTAGAGAAATGCAAATTAAAGCAACTTTGAAGTTTCACTTCATGCTCATCTGATTGGCAAAGGTGACCAAAGGAAAAAAAAAAGAAAAAATAGAGAATGGCAAATGTTAGAGGAGCTGAAGGAAACAGGCATATTAGTACATGGTTGGTGGAACTGTGAATTGTTTTAGTTATTTTGGAAAGCAATTTGGAATTATGTCCCCTAAACTGTGCATGCCTTTTGAACCAATGACACAACTAGTATACCTATTCCCCAAAGAGATAAAAAAGGAAAAAAATCCTATATTTGCAATAAAATATTTAAAACGGCTTTTTTTGTAATTACTAAGAATTGGAAACTAGGGGAGTAGCTATCAATTGAGGAATAGCTGAACAAATTATTGCATGTGAATGTGATGTAAAATTACTGTGCTGTAAGAAACAAAGGAACAGTTTCAGAGATACTTGGGAAGACTTGTATGACCTGATACAGAATGAAGAAAGAGAAGCTGGAGAAGAGTTTTATACTGTAACTATATTTATACTATAACTGTAAGTTGTACTATACTATAAAAATGAACAGTTTTGAAAGACTTAATCGCCTTAATCAATAAAATGATCAACCATGATTCCAGATGACTGTTGAAAAACATGTCAGCAACCTCATGACCAAAGAGAAGATGGATTAATATGCAGAATAAGAAATGCATTTTTGATGCTCTAAATCACTATTGTTTAGATAATTGCAAATCAAAACATTTCTGAGGTACCACGTCTGAGGTCAGATTAGCTAAGTTGACAAAACAAGAAAATGATAAATGCTGGAGAGGATGTGGAACAATTAGAAGACTATTGCATTGTTGGTGGAGTTGTGAACTGATCCAACCATTCTGGAGAGCAATCTGGAACTATTCCTAAAGGACTATAAAAAAGTGCATACCCTTTGATCCAACAATACCACTTTTAGGACTGTGTCCCAAAGAGACTATACACATGGGAAAAGGACAAGTATGTACAAAAATATTTATAGTAACTCTTTGTGGTGGCAAAGAACTGGAAATCAAGTGGATGCCCATCAACTGGGGGATGGCTAAACAAGTTGTCGTACATGAATGTAATCGTATACTATTGTACTATAAGAAATGAGGCTCAGATAGACTTAATAATAACCTGGAGAGGCTTATATAAATTGATGCTGAATGAGGAGAGCAGAACCAGAACTTTGTACACAATTACAGATACATGGTATGTGTGACAACTAACTTTGCTCCTCTCAGGAATACAAGGCTAGAAGACAACTACAAAAGACTCATGATGGAAAGTTATATCCACTTCCAGAGAAAGAACTACAAAATCTGAATGCAGATTGAAGAAAACTACTTGTTTTCTCTCTCTTTTGTGTTTTGTTTTGTTCTTCTTTCTCATTGTTCACTCCATTGATTATAATCCTTCTTTACAACTTGACTAACATTTAATGTGAAGGCATTTGTAGAACCTATATTTGATTTCATGCTGCCAAGGGGTGAGAGGGAGGAGAGAGAGGGGGAGAAAATGTGAAACTCAAGGGATTGTGGAACTTAATGTTGTAAACTAAAAGTAAATAAACTAAAATTTTAAAAAAGTAGAAATGGATTTTTTGGACTTGGTCAGTGTAGGAAATTGTTTGCTTGGCTTTGCTTACATGATGGAAGAGTTTTGTATTTTATGACTGAATACATGTGTGCATATGCACATATGTAAACAAATGTACATGTACATGTTTATACATACTCAAAAGCAACTGCCTTACATGATGGAGACTTACATCTATGTCTTTTGTCATTTCTTATATACCAGTGTAGTACTAACTCAGGCTATCTAATTGTATATCTCACTCTCACAACGTGAATAGCCAATACTTCCTTTGCTGATCATTTATTTCTTCAGTTATAGATCCCTTACATGACTGTCAGAAAAATGTTGCAGTCTATTTGCACTCACTATCCACTTCTCCATTGCTTTTTTCATTAGCTTACATCTTGAATTTTTTAGAGTGTGGTGGTCTGAGAATTAAAACCATATATCACTAAATCATTAAAGTAAAAAATAGGATTTTGCACTGGGGAGTAGCTTGTGATTGTTGAAAGTGCTGTGCAATTTATCCTTATTAAATTTAATTTTATTTGATTTGGTTCAGCATTCTATCTTATCAAGATCTTTTTGGATCTTGACTCTGGCATTCAACATATTAGACATCTCTTGCAGCATTGTATCATCTGCAAATTTGATAAGCATATAATTTATTTTTTTAGTTTTTCAATTTTATTTAATATTTGATTTTCCCTGGTTACATGTAAAACTAATTTTTAACATTTGTTGTTGTTGTTTTTTAAATTTGAGTTCCAAATTCTCTCCCTTCCTCCCTCTCCATTCCCCCTCATTGAGAAAGCAAGCAATTTGATAAAGGTTATACACATGTAGTCAATAAGCATACAATTTATACCTTTATTCAAATCATCAATAGAACCAGCTATGAATCCAACTTATTATATGATCACATACTTCAGATCTATGTTGTCCATAAGGATATAGGATGAGAGACATGATTCAATTCTTGTCCTTTCCCCTCAAAAACTTTAAAATTCTGGAGATCAGAGGGAAAAAGTCCTATTTATCTGTGTCTCCCATGCATAATTTTTTGATATAGTGAGCACTTAGGAATGCTGAATGAATAAATGAATGACAGTCCAATATCTGCCCTGAAAAATATGATTCCTTTCTCCAAGTCCTCCAGTATTAACCTGGAACTGTTGTTATGTTTTCTGTATTTCCTAAAATTCCTGCTCCATCTAGATTCTTCCCTTGAATTTTGCCTGTCTTCCCTGACCCCAAAAGTGTTCTCAAATGTTTTTTTCAGGTCTACACACACACACACACACACACACACACTGGTCAATAATGGAGCTATTTAAATTTTGTGTTACATCTTGCATTTGCTTCATAAAGCTAGGACTCTCTCCTTTAATTACCATAACCACCTATTGATATTGGTTCCATACATTGAAATAAGGTTGTTTAAGGTACATACATGCAATCGTGAAAATGACATTGAAGACTTTAATGATTCTATTCTAGCAATGGTAGTAAATGAAGCAGGAAATAAAGGAATAATGTCAAGATGTTGATCTGAGCCTCTTGAAAAGGCAAAAAATAATAATAATTCACAATCAAAGTATGTTCCAGGTGAGACCAGCAGTTTCCTGCTTCTAACCAGAGTACAAAAAACACCATTGAAATAAGATGTGGGCACAATAAAAGTTGTAGAATCATAAGGTGGTAGAGTAGTGGAGACATTTATTGGTGGGCAGGATAATGAGTTGTGATTAATCTCACTTAATTATTTTCTCTTCTTGCTTTACTTTTTGTTGATAGGAACTAAAAACATCTAGATCTCCATATAAATGTGCTGACCAAATGGACAATGAATAAAATATTTCTTGAATCCTACCCTCTCAGAAATGTATCATGTAACCAAAGTAACGCCAAAAATGAAAGCGTATAAATTCAGATGCAAACACACAGCCTTATAAAGATTCCTATGAAAATATTTATTTGGTGCTGCATTTTTTTTGAGACAATGATTTTTTGAATAGGAAGTAGAGAGAGCACATGATAGTAAACATTTGAAAGAAAAGTTCCACTACATATAAACTTCCCTCTTAATAGGTATCTCAGGATATTATGACCAAGATATAATGGTGGGGGTGGGTGGGGGTGTGAACAATGAAACATAGCCTTTTCTTAATATTAGATTTTTGTTTCAAAGTAGTGTTGGGAACTTCCTCTAAAGTCATACTTCAGTGCTTCATAGTAGCCTCGAGGTGATTCTGAGTTTTAGAAAGCTGTGTCAAGTCAGTAGAAGCTCAGAAAGTTTCTACCAATGTGTAAAGGCTTCAAGAATAGCCTTGTGAAGTCCTTTACATGTCATCTGAAGATCAGGAGCTTAGATCTGAAGAGACTTATTACAAAGTTAACTATAGTGTGATAAATTATTATTAATACTGTTATTAAATCATAACAGCTTTCAAAGTTTGTAGAGAGGGTGCAATATGTATGAATGGTGGGAGCATTTATACCAATGACTTATTTCTTTGAAGATTAAAAAAATAGTACTTATGTCTAACTTTTTATTTTTAATTTTAAATTTTGACTTCCACATTCTCCCTCTCTTGCCCCTACTCAACCCACCGAGAAGGCAAGCAATATGATATCAACTATACACATAAAATCATGCAAAGCATATGTCCTTATTAGTAATGCTGCAGAAGATGGCGGCATAGAAGCAGCAAGGTCCCGCAGCTCCCACACCATGACACCACCCATAAAATATGAATCCAGACAAAGTCTAGGACTCTCAGACTTACAAAAATACAGAAAACACATCTCTCGCTGAAGGCAGCTCGGCAGCACGGGCTCATCGCTGCAGACTGGGATCTGCGGCCGGCCCAGCCTGAAGCCGAGATCGCAGCTAGGCCCAAAGTGGTGGGAAGGAGACAAGCTGACCCAAGCCAAGCCGCGCCTGCAGCCAGTCTGCAGGAGAGAAGATCTACAGCCTCCAGCACCTCCACATCTACCAAGGCGTGAGGAACATGGACTGGAGAGGGGCAGCTTGGTGGGAGGGGCTTGTCCAGCAGGCTGGCAGGCAGGAAGTTGAGAGCAGCCTGGCCCAAAACCGCAGTGGTGGCCAGACCAGGCCCCAGGACGGTCAGGGGGAGCCAAGCCTCCCAAGTTGCAGCTTGAGTCTACTTCAGAGAAGATCTAATGCACCTGAGGGAATCTTCACATACAGCAAACTAGGATTAGATGGTCAGTGAAAGTGAAAGTGAAAGTGAAAGTCTGAAACTTAATTTGGGGGAGGAAAAGCAGTTCAGCCAATCTGCCCCCAGGGCAAGGAAGCAGTGGGGGAGGGAAACTGCTGGAACTGGTGGCGGCCCCCACTGGGCTGCTTCAGAGCCCCTGGCCTGTGGACTCCACAGGGGGGCTGAATCGTTTGCTCAGGGCCAAGTGCTCTTGCACTGAGCAGCCTGGATCTGGATTGTGGTCTTGGGTGGTGGTCCTGGGGTGCACTTTCAGCAAGCCAAAGCTGGGGGGACTTGCAACACCCCCAGAGCTTTCCTCCCTGGAAGCAGAGCTTCACAGAGCTAAAAAAAAAAACCAATCAATTAACTGACTGGCCAACATGAGGAAAAGGAAGCAA
>JAQQSW010010392.1:0-13000 GCA_028646575.1 Pseudocheirus occidentalis | reverse complement strand
AGAAACTCTCAGCTCCCTTCCCTCTTTGGGGGAGGGGTGAGGAAAACAAGGAATGCTGAAAGGGGCTGGTGCTGCTACTGACCAGTAACCTGCCTTCCTGGGCCCAGGTTTCTGGCTTATCTTCAAAGCAGTCCCCAAGGTTACTTCCTCTAGGGCTCCTCAAAAGAACAAAGAAAGGCCAGGAAATCCCCCTCCCACCACCCCAGTGCTGCCCTCCGAACAAACACCCATAAAAGTATAAAGATGGTAAACAAACAAGCCATTAAGACCTACTATATAACCCTAAATAAAGCCACAGCTTTATTGCTCCCCTGTCTCTGGCCCTGGCAACCCTGGAGTCTGATTAATGCTCTCCACCTGTAAGCCTTGTCTCCTCTCCTGAATTTGGACTCTGCCAAGGGGATCCATGTGGTTATACTAAGGCCCCTCGGCGTCTGGGGAGGGCTGAGAATTAGCCTGGGACTGAAGTAAAAGGGTCTCTGCAGAGAGGGGGCCCAAAGGCCTGGGTTCTAAAGGCAACTTTACCACTCACTTTTTGTGCTTGAGCAATTCATGGAATCATAGATTTCCAGCCAGAAGGGGCCTCAGAGGCCACTGAGTCCAATCCCCCATCATTTTAGAGACAAGAAGACCAAGGTTCAGGCAAGGGAAAGGACTTACCCAGGGTCATATAGATATTAACCATCGATGGAAAAGATTCGACCAAGGTACTTCTAGTGAAGAACCAGGGTGGGGCTCTCTCCACTGTACCATCCTGCTTCCTGTAACAGCTAATGGTTACCTAGCAAAGATTCGTAACCTTTTGTGTGCCCTCACCACCGCTGGCAGTCTCATGAAGATTCCTCAGAATAATGTGTTTAAATGCATAAAACAAAATCCAGAAGATTACAAAAGAAATGAATCGTAACTGAAATACAGTCATCAAAATATTTTTAAAAACATGTTCAGGGACCCCAGGTTAAGAACTTATTATCCAGGCTTTCCTCATTAAAAAGTGGTTTTTTATTTGGCTAAGAAAAGTAGCACACCTAGCAGCATCTGATTTTTTTTAAAGCTTTTAGTTACTATTTTATTTTTCCAAGTTTTGTGTAAAAGCAATGTTTAACATTTGTTTTTAGAAGTTTGAGTTCCAAGTTCTCTCCCTCCCTCCCTCGCTCCCCACCCCACCCCACCCCACCCTCTCATTGAGATGGCAGGCAGTTTGGTATAGGTTAGACACGTGTAGTCATGCAAAACACATACCTAATAGTCACATTGTGAGAGGAAACACAGACAAAAAAGTCCTAGAGAAAAATAAAGCAAGTTTTTAAAAGTCTGCTTCCAACACCTTCAGACGCCTTCAGTTCTCTGGGGACGGACAGCATTTTTCATCCCAAGTCCTCCAGAGCTGTCTTGGATCGTTGCATTGCTGAGAATGGCTAAGTCATTCGCGGCTGAGCATCTCACAACACTGCTGTTGCTTTGGACACAGGACATTTCACTTTGCATCAGCCCACGGCATCTGATTTCATAGGGAGGGAAACTGAGGCTCAGAGAGGTCAAGAAATTTACAGTTTTACTCCTGAGGCCTCCGTTTTCTCATCTGTCCAATAGGGGTTGGAACAAACGATCTCTAAGGTCCCTTGTGGTGCTAATGCTCAGAGATTCCAAATGTTTCTGCTGATGCTTCAGTGGCCCAACTAAGGTCATTCTCTGGAAGGTCTGAGCAAGGAGGTCATTCTAGGCAGAGAAAAGAACAGCACTCTAGTGGTCATGGGGAGAGAGGAGACAATCCTGGCAAGAGCAGCGGGAGCAAGATAAGAATAAACAGTGGGTGGCTGGGAAAGACAGGGTTTGAATTTTTGGGGGGGGGGACACAGGCGGGTCTAGCCCCTACTCCGCCCTGATTCACTTGACAAAAACCGGGGCAGGTTATTTCTCCTTTCATTGATGCAATGTGGTCATCTCTCCCCTATTTGCTCACAGGGTGTTGTGGGGGTGCATGATTACAGACACGGTCTAGAGCTGTAAACTGTGCTTGGGAAAGTTAGCCTGGTAGGGTGGTTTGTGGCTTCAGGGGAGGAAGACTTAGCTTTAGCTGAAGGAAAGAAACAAGAATTTGTTGTGCCCCTGCTATGTGCTGGGCACTGTACTGCATGCTTTAAAATTTTACCTCGTTTGACTTTCACAACCCTGGGAGGCAGGTGCTGCTATTATCCCCATATTACAGTTGAGGAACTGAGGCAGAGATTAAATGACTTGCCCAAGGTCACACAGCTAGTAAGTATCAAAGGCCACATTTGAACTCAGGTCTTTCTGGTTCCAGGGCTCAGCAATCTGTGCATTGCACCCCCTATCTTCTAGAGGCCTGATTCTGATACATACTGACTTTGTGAGCCCCGAGTCTAAGGGGCAGACAGGTCCCTTAACTCTTCACTGCCCCAGGCAACTCTTTAAGGCTGTACAGAGCAGAACAGCCATTACATGCAGTGTTAGAGGGAGGCAGGATCATCTTCAAAATCAGAGGTTTGGTGCAAATCTAATACTCACAGTCTTTCCTCTGTCTCTCTATCTCTGTCTGTCCATCTCTCTCCTCTCTCTCTTTTTCTTTGTCTCTGTCTCTTTCTGTTCTCTCTCTCTCTTCTCCTCTCTTGTTTCCCTCTCTTCTCTCTGTTCTATCTCTTCTCTCTCTGTCTCTGTTCTCCCTTTCTTCCTCTTCTTCCTCCTCCTTCTCTTTCTCCTCCTCTTCCTCCTCCTCCTCCTTCTTCTTTTTTCTCTCTCTCTCTCATCTCTGTCTCTCCTTTTCTCTCTCTCTTTCTCTCTTCTTTCCTTCTCTCTCTCATCTCTCTCTCTCTCTTTCTCTCTCTGTCCTTGTCCCTCTGTGTCTCTCTCTCCTCTCTCTCTTTCTCCCCTCATTATTCTGTGGTTTTGACCTACTCTCCCTTCCCTAGGTTCTCAGACAGATGAGTGACCAGCCCCCTTCCACCCACTGCACACATGAGGAAACTGAGGCTGGAGGACAAGACACAAGACACCCAACAAGGCCATGAATGAATGTTTCCCTTGGGTGGCTCGGAAGGAAAGTTGTCTGCTGGTTGCCCCAGTGAGTGGGGCAGAGCTAGGAGGTCATGGCAGGAGGCCACATTTCACATAAGCATTCTTCCCCTATCAAAGTGGCTTGGGCTTGAGCTTTCACTTCCTGATTCCTGTCCTTTGCCTCCTCTGAGGCTAATTCTTGGTTCCTCTCTGGGGACCCTGGGGCTTCTCTGTTTGGGCTGTCCTGACCTTTCCCCTTACTCAGTCCTCACCCTCTGAATAGTAAGAATAGTCCTGAGACTCTGGACTCAGGTTAGCAGAAACATTTCCTCACAGTCTGGTAGTCAAAGACTTGCTATCCCCATTTTAGAGAGGAGAAAACTTGCATTTCTTTTAAAAAGGGGAAGGGCTGGGCCAAGATCCAACAAAGTAAAACCTCGAGGCTGAGCTAAGGAGGCATCAAGGGTGTGTGTGATCCCTGGCTGGCTCCTGGTTAAGGATACAGGGGGCATATTGTGGGTGGCTCATGATAACAGAAGGTCACTATATTCTTACTTATTTCCTTG
The DNA here is from genome assembly GCA_028646575.1 of Pseudocheirus occidentalis. Lineage (NCBI taxonomy): Eukaryota > Metazoa > Chordata > Mammalia > Diprotodontia > Pseudocheiridae > Pseudocheirus > Pseudocheirus occidentalis. Next base: position 9,419 of record JAQQSW010010392.1, on the reverse strand, counting down.
GGTACACCTGGTACCACAGGGAGAGAAGCATTGCCAGGAGTTCTGCAGACTCAAGACATTCTGGAAAGGCTGGTGGATACTGAGTGGCCTAAAACATTGTATTAGATTAAGGCCTATAGAAGCTGGGATCCCCTTGGGGGAAAAGGAGTGTGTGCTTGTGGGGAAAATGACAGTATTCTTGTCTTATGGACCTTTTGACAGGAGGAAGACAGTGAAACCTTAGTTTTAGTGAAACTCGAGTTGTCAAGGGTTGGAAGGAGCCTGGTGGACAGCCAATGCATAATTGTTAATTTTTTTTAACCTTAGGAGTTATCTTGCCCAATTTTTCATAAATTATCAAGCATTTATTTTCTCTCTCAGACATCCTGCCCTATCTCCATTCCCCAGAAAAATAAAAAGAGAAAAAGAAATCCCTTATAACAAACATGGATAGTCAAGCAAAACAAATCCTCACCTTGACCATGTCCAAAAAAATAGATGTCTCCTTTTGTATATTAGGCCTCCCTGTCAGGAGGTGGGTAACATTCTTCATCACTGGTCCTCTGGCCAAGTCACTAGCTCAGTTTCCTCAATATCCCCCCAAAGGGAATATTAACAGCACCTGTCTACCAGGGTTGTTGTGAGGATCAAAATTGTTAAAAGTGCCTAGAATATAGTAGGTGCTGCATAAATACTTCTTATTGCTTTATATGGGAACTAACAGTTTCCAGATGATCATAATACATTAAAAAAGCACAAGACCCTATAATTATACTGAGCATATTTCTAATACTCTGATAATTCAGAATGGTAATAGCTTATGCTAACAAGAGCACTCTTAATTTATAAAGCACTTTCCATCCCCAAATCCTGTGGGGTAGAATTATTAGCCCCATTTTATAAACAGGAATAGTTGAATCTCAGAGAGATTTAAGTGCATTACTGGAGATTTCTAGGTTATGTGAACAATAAGGGTGGACTAGACATTTTCTCCAATTCCTAGTAACCTCTCAAATCTATCTAGAGCAGAAATTAAAGAGCAAAGATAAAGCAACTTCAGCTGTCTCCGTGATACAGGCTACTCAGAATCTAAAAGAAGGTTGGAAAAAAAATCTCCAAATCTATGAACTAATGCTTCCTGACCTCCAAGCTCACTCAGAACCCCTCCCATGATATTGGCATCACAACTGCACCCAAGGACCCAACACAGACTTACCACAAAACCTAGCCCCATGCTCCTGTTCCTTTTCCCTGTTTCCAGTTGCTAGGGAGACCCCAGCTTCAGGCTAAAGAAGTTCGCTTGACTTTGACAGCTAGTATGGCCCTTAAGGAGCAAAAATCTTCTGGGGCTGCAACCCCTTAGGACCAGTGCTGCAAAGCTTTGAACTGCCAGTACCATCTGTGTAGAAACTGAACTAAGCTGTGTGAATCTAATCCTCCTTTCTTCCCTAGCAATCAACAAAGTCCAGGGGGAGGAGGGGAGAAACTATGTTCCCTCCATGTGTTGAGGAGGCCTCTTTGTTTGTTCTTGAAATAAATATTCCTTTTTTTTTCTGTGTGGTATTTTATTTTTATTTTTCCCCAGTCATATGTAAAAGCAATTTGAAACAATAAATATTCTTTTAAAAAGCTAATTTGCCTAGTAAGTGGTTAAATGGAACTGAAATGCTTGGACCCTACAATTCATGGAGCACAATTGGTGGAGGCAAAGATGAGAGAGTTTTGATGTCATAAGGGTATTAGAAAACCCTAGGTTAGAGTTGAAATGTAGCACACCTGGCCTTCAGGTATTAGTGGCCAGAGTAATCAATGCTACAACAGAATGTCTCCATAAATTCTATGGACTACCTCCTTCCTTCTTGGAGTGATCATTGACGAATTGTAATTCATTATTTGCTTGCCTATATGATTTTTTTAAACCCAGGATTCAATTTGCATGATATTTTCTTCCCTGGTAGATGAATAATTACTCAACATTTCAAGACTGAGTGAAAGATAGAATTGGTAGGAGTTTAGCAGGGGAAAGATCTTCCTTTTTGCTTCTGGCTTTGTGAGATGACAGGTTCTCTTAGGGGAGAAAAGACTTTAAGAAATAGCAGACACAACTGAGGAACTGGTGTCTTGGATGTGTCAAGAAGCTGGCATCTTGCCATGTCACTGATTTCTAGCTTACTTTCCCAGATGCTTTGCAGAATTTCCCTTAGGTAAAATGGGGGACTCCCTCTTGGTGGAGCTGAGTTCTTCCTCCCAGTGGGAGAGTTTCATTTGTTCTGTGAATTGTCTGGTATATTTAAATCTGTATAACTTCTCTAGTTTCTGTGTGCTATCTGAATAAATCATTTTATTCACATGATTCACTATTTGTGATGGTCTTTTGTTAAACATTTGGTGGAAAGTCAAGCCTTGGGAAATAGTTTGGGACACTTCTTCCTCATAAATTATAATGTCCAAGCAAGTTGCTCAAAACAAAAACTTCACAGTCTTTAGTAGGACATATAGCTATCATTCTAGTCTGGTATCCCCTCTTTGAGGAGACAAAAGCAACCAGTTTTCATGGCCCTTAATTTTTCTTTGAGGCGATAATCAAAGTCTCCATGGAGAAGAGTTAATGGGATGATAGAGCCACATTTAGACAACGTTATGTGGACATTCATATAATCTACACAGGGCAACACACATAAACCTTACAAGTTTTAAAGAGCCCTTTTTATATTTTTCTTGAGTAGTATGTCCTGTTTCCCGTTAGCTCAGACCAGAGACTTATCTGAAGTCACCATTGTGTGTCTTGCTTAGACTGAGGGCTCCCTGAAGCCAGGAACTATGTCTCTAACTTCAGATTGGAATTCTTAAAACTAAAGGGAGGATCTCACCCCTCTGACTGGGGTTCCTCAGAGGGAGGGGATATGACTTTTCCCCTCTCTGTCACCTCCCCCAAAATCCAACCCAAAGTTCAGTAAACAGGGGTCCCTTGTATACGGTGACAAGTTCCCTGACCATGGTGCCTCCTGGCCTTCATTTAGGTAGGACAAGGATGACCTGTGACTTCCCTGCCTCACCCAGACATCTCGTGGCTTCTGGGTTCACTGGGATCATCTTGACTTCCACCCAGACAGTACAGTGGTAGGTGAGAGAGGAAGAGGGAAGAATTTTGGAGAAGTGGTCAGGAAACTCAGAAATCATCAGAGATCAAGGGAGTGAAGGCAATAGCCATTTTGGGGTAGCTGTCCAAATCACAAAGGTCCAGCTACTGTAACTTTCCTCAGTCTCCCAAAGGGTGAAACTACTTGCTCTTATCCCAAGGGACACAGCTCTGTCCTTGGCAGGGATCTGTACTCCTATCCATTGATGCTAAAATTACTGGAAAGACCCTCCTAGCTGACTTCCTTACCCACTGTCTTTTTCTATCCAATCCATCCTGCATACTCCCAAAACAAGAGTCTTTGAAAAATTCTGGCTTTATCCCATCATTTTCTGCTTAAAAACCTTTAAGCTTCCCATTGCCACTAGGAATCTGAGTCTAGCATTTCAGACTCTCCCAATATGGTCCAAACATACATATCATCATTATAAGGGGGAGGAGGGGATACACATTTATATACCACCTACTGTATGCCAAGCTGTGCTAAGCACTTTACAAAATATATTATCTCACCTGATCCCCATAACAATCCTGCAAGGTAGGTGCTGTTATAACCATTTTATAGGGGTTTTTTTTTGTTTGCTTTAGTTTGGTTTTTGGAGACTGAAAGACAGGGCAATAAAGGTTAGGTGACTTGTTCAAGATCACATGGCTAGTACGTGTTAAGTGTCTGAGGCCAGACTTGAACTCATGTCCTCCTGACTCCAGGGCCGGTGCTCTATTCACCGTGCCACCTAGCCACCCCTACCTATTTTATAATTGAGGAGACTGAGGCAAACAGGTTAAGTGACTTGCCCAGGGTCACAGAGCTAGTGTTTCCAGGCCCAGTGCTACAGCTTCTGCGCCGCCAACTCCTCTTAACAGGAACCAGTATTTACTTATAATGCTTTAAAGGTTTCACCGCACTTTACATATGTGATCTTATTCGAACAAGAACCCTGGGACATAGGTGCTATTATTACCACCCATTTAACAGTTGAGGAAACCGAGTCCAAGATTCAGTGACTTGCACAGGGTCACACAGCTAATAAGCAGCCTTAGGCAAGATGCAAATTCGGATCTTCCTGAAACCAAGCCCAGTGCTCTATTATGCAGACTATATGATGGGGAGTGGGCCTTCTTTCAGTCCCCAAGAGTCTCTGAGGAACCCAAAGGTCTGTCTGAATGAGCAGTTCACAAATTCTTTTCTTTTTTCTCTCTCTAGTTCCCCTTCCGCACAAACCACGAGATCTTCCTCCCAATCTGCCAGGGAGATATGAGTCACAGGCTAGTCACCCTAGGACACAGGATCTCCAGCAATACTTAATTGTCAATATTAAAAAAAAATGGCATCTCCCAAACTGGTTCAAGAACTCTAAAATGATCCCGGAGTCCCAGCTCTGTTGGGGAAGGGGCAATTGGTGTGAGGGGCACAGGACAAGGGCCTGGGATACCTGATTGGGGTGGCAGAGAAAGGAGAGGGGTGAAAGGCAGCTGGGCCTTGGGATAGGGTGGGGCAGAGGGCTTTCCATGGAGAGGAACTGATGGCCTGAGAGTCTAGGTTCTGAGCTCTCTCCCTGTCTCAGCTAACACCAATCCACTGCCCTCACCTGTGGAAGATTCAGAACATGCCAGATAAATCCCAGATTTAAAAATGCCAAACTACCTGACAGGTAGCCCTAGAGGGGGTAGCAATAGTAGCTATGGGGGAGTGGGGAGCAGGAAAGTTCTCCGGGAAGAAATGGCACTTAAGATTAGTCTTAAAGGAATCAGGGAGTCTAAGAGTTGGAAGATGATGTGGGAAGTACTAAGGTATGAGGATGGAAGACTGAGCATCCTGTGGGAGAAACAGCAAGGAGTAGTTAGCTGGATTCCAGAGTCCAGGGAGGAGAGAAGGGCAAAAGATTGAAAGAATAGGAAGGGGTCAAGGTGCCAAATGGTAGATGTCACAGCTAATAGGAAGACACTGAATTTTACTGAGCAAGAGAGTGACACCCAAGGGTGCTATGAAGCTTGTCCACTGAGACAGCGGGTGGAAAGCACTTTACAAAACTGAAAGGGCTATTATAAAGGCTGGTTACTCTTGTGATTGTGATACTGTCCATTTTAGTTTACTGTTGCCCACCCCAGTCTGGTGATGGCTTGATTCCCTGAGTCTCTTGTTGCACTCCAACTGAGTTTAAACATGTTTATACAACAAGAAAGGGGTGTTCTGTGGAGTCCAAGTTTTACAGAACAAATCCTTTTATTGAGGGAATTTGTTCTGTGAAGTCTGGATTCAGTCAAAGGGCCACACTTGAGGAACTAGAGGGCCACATGTGGCCTTGAGGGCACAGTTTCCCTACCCTGATTCCTAGACCGTGGACAAAACAAGAAATCATTTGTAGCTTTGCTGATTCCCAAGGTGAAAATTTACTAGTTGACTCTCCAGATTAGAGGTAGTTCTCATTCACCCCTGATGTGACAACATGGGCCCTAGGACAGTAGTTCCAGAGATAAGAAGGTTAGGTTCCCTCAGGGCACAATCTATGATCCAGAGAGTGTGGATGGGGACAGTTGTTAGTGCCAGGCTTAAAGATGCCCCCAGGAATGAGGAAAGGGCACTTATCAGCTAGGGGCATGCTGAGAGATTTGAATGGCAGAGTATGACAACCAGAGTGGTCACTGAAGCCAGACAGACACACCAAACACTGCTGAGAGTCAAGAAAACAGGCAAGCTTTTACCCAGAAATCCTACTCATAGTGCAAATACACAACTGATACTAATCCCAGTGCTTCCCCTGTGTGGATGATCGCCAATTTACCCTGTCTACATGTTGTTTGTACATAATTGACTGCAAGCTTCTTGAGGGCTGGGACTGGGGGTTTTTTGTTGTTCGTTTTTTGTTTTGGCTTTTCTGTACATCTCGAGCATTTAACACAGAGCCTAGAACATGGTGGGTGATTAAAATATGCTTATCAATTGACTGATTAATTCCATGGGTTTGCAGAGACTGTGAGCCCTTCTTGGGAGAATATGTTTCCAGAAGAGGCTCTCCCAATCATTTCCCCAAAAGCTTGAATATGATTTGCTTTCCTTACTATTTTAAATAAACTCTTTCTTTGTATGATGCCTGAATACTTGCAGTAGAACTAATGCACCTTTTATGTTCTCAAGAGAGTGGGATACAAGCTGATCAAATTATTAGGGAAAGGCTTCCGTTTCCCCACAAAATACCAGATCTGATGCATCATGTCATAAGTCAGGGTCTGACACACAGACTGAACAGTTCCAACATCCTTTGGGTCTAGAAATTTACATGTTATATTGAAGAGGGGACAGAAATGAAAGGACTGAAGAGATAGCAATTTGGGTCTGTTAACTGCCTGTCAGCAGGGAAACAGGAATTGGTTGTCATTAGAATTGGATCAGAGGGAGATGTTGCCAAAGGAGCCTGATGGCCAGGGGATGTGAAGCAGGCTTCTTTCCCCCTCTCATCTCTCAGCCTGGGCAGGGGAGGAAAAAGTACCTTCTTAGAGCAACTCGGGGAAGTGTGTGTGAGGCGCCTCCAAAAGTTTGTTGAAATGAATGACCCGAGACACACAGAAGCACAGAAGGTGAGGGCTAGAAGATGCCTCGGAGATCATTTCAGCCAATACCCTCATTTTGCAGAGGGAGGAATTGAGGACCGAAGAATCAAAACATCTGCTCAAGGTCATGTAAGTTAGTGACCAAGCTGGAACTAGAGGCCTGGGTTTCTGACCCCTGGGTTATTGCTCTTTCCTCTCCTCACTAACACTTTTCTTCCCCTTAAAAAAGCCCAAAACCAAAACCCAGTGGCCTTGAAAGCAGGAGTGGTGATTGTGGGAAAAAGAGAACAGTCAGAAATCAAAGACTCCCAAGATAAAGAACTGTGGTAGTCAACACAAGAGGAGCATAAACAGGGCAGGAGAGCTGATAAGATAAGAGAGGCCTCTGGGGCAAACAGTCCTTTCAAGAAAGTCACAGAGCAAAGGCTCAGTTAAGAGACATTGGAAAGACCTGCCTTCTTGGGGAAGATATAAATCAATTAGTCAGCGACTAAAAGACCCAGCTCTGTCTCCCATCTCTTTCTCTCTGTGTCTCTGCCTCCCTTTGCCTATCTCTCCTTCTCCCTCTCCTTCCCTCTCTCTCTCTTTCTTTCTCTTTCCTCTCTTTCCCTCTCTCTTTCTCCCTTCTTCTCTCTCTTTTCTCTGTCTCTTTCCTTCCTTCCCTCCTCTTGATTCCCGCAACCCTTCCTCTGAATTATATGCTATGGCCTTCACTTTTCCCCATCCTATTCCCATTCTCTTGTTCCATATGAGTGACTTCTATCTCCCCAAAGATCCAGGGAGTTCCCTGAGGGCAAACCCTGCTTTCCTCCTCTCTTGCCTCCCCCATGATGTAGTAGAACACAGGGCCAGATACCTCCAGTGGCATCAGAAGACATCGATTTGTTGACAAATGAAAGTGGCAGTAGTAGAGAGGGTAGGAGAGAAAATCTAAGATGATGAATTGAGATGCGTGAGTTCTGGTCCTAAAGCTCTCTAGACCCTAGTTGCCTCTTCTGGAAAATGAATGGTGAGAATCTTGGAGAAGGGGGAGTAATTACATGATCCTCATGCTTCCTCTGGATCAGAGAGTCTGTGGTTCTGTGAAATCAGACCTAGATGAAGAATTCTTAGGGTATTCTTGGGAACCATGATAGTGGATTAAAGGCAACTACCCAGTCAAACTCTCTCAACATTCCTTTCTAAAAAACTTTAAAATAATGCCTCAAATCAAATTTGGAGAAGTAGAGCCAATAATAGGTCAGGATGAGACACTTTTTTGACCTAGGAAAACTTAGTAGATTGGCAGGAGAGGTCTGTGAGATGAGGAGGATAGAGTCCTGTCCGGAGCCCACACATTCAATGGCAGCAGCATCAATAACAACTTTAGGAGCTTTCAGTGCAGAGACAGTTAGGGGGTCGTATAACTTGTCAGAAAGAAAACACAGCTGGCACTGCATGCAGCTATTGCTGATTGGCAACTCTGCTGCCCTTATGCAATTCTGGGTTGTGTTTCCAGAATGGAGCAGAGCATTTGCAATCCATCACAAGGGAGTAGGGGGCCCTGGTCACAGTTCCAAGGTTAAGAGGATCACTAGTTCTGGTGCTAGAAATTTCACTAAAGGAAAAAAAAAACCATCATAAAAAGTAGAATAAGCCAAATGGAAAACGAGAAAAAAAAGTTCACCTCTTTGAGCTCAGAAATTTCTTTAGAAAATTAAAAATTAGAATTGGTCAAGTGGAAGCGAATAACTCCATGAGACTTCAAGATATAATAAAAACAAAACCAAAAGAATGAAAAATAGCAGAAAATGTGAACTATCTCATTGGAAAAACAACTGACCTGGAAAATAGATCCAAGAAAGATAATTTAAGGAATACTGGATAACATGAAAGCCAAAAGCAAAACAAGAGCCTAGACATCATCTTTCAAGAAATTATCCCGGAAAACTGCCCTGATATCTTAGATCCTGAGGGTAAAATAAAGATTGAAAGAATCTACCAATCACTTCCTGAAAGAGATCCTGAAATGAAAACTTTAAAGAATATTATAGGCAAATTCCAGAGCTCCCAGGTCAAAGAGAAAATGTTGCAAACAGCCAGAAAGAAACAAGTCAAATATAGAACCACAGGTAGGACAATGCAAATTTTAGCAGCATTAAAGGAGCTTGGAACATAATAGTCCAAAAGGCAAAGATCTAGGACTGGACTGTATAACATATGAGCCCCTGACACCTGTCAGACATGACAAATTCTGGAGGGGATGAGAGAAAAATAGGTACACTAATGAATTGTTGGTGGAGTAGTGAACTGCTCCAACCACTCTGTAGAACAATCTGGAGCTATGCCCAAAGGGCTATAAAATTGAACCAGCAATACAACTGCTGTATTGGTCCGTACCCCAAAGAGATCAAAGGAAAAGGACCTATATGCACAAAAATATGTATTGCATTTCTTTTTGTGTGGCAAAGAATGTGAAATTGAGGGGATGCTGATCAGTTGGAGAATGGTTGAAGAAGCTGTGGCATATGGCTAAAATGGAGTTCTATCATGCTATAAGAAATGACAATGGGGGTGATTTCAGAAAAGAAAAACAAACAACATGGTGAGACCTATATGAACTTGTGTAAAATGAAGTGAGAAGAACCAGGAGATCATTGTGCACAGTAACAGCAATGTTGTGATAATGATTAACTGTGAGAGACTTGGCTTCTCTGATCAATACAATGACCCAAGACAATTCCAGAGGACTCTTTTTATTTTGTATTCATAC
>JAQQSW010010391.1:0-13000 GCA_028646575.1 Pseudocheirus occidentalis | reverse complement strand
GGAGGAGGAGGAGGAGGAGGAAGAGGTTGAGGAGGGTGGGAGGAGGAGGAGGGGAGGAGGAGGAGGAGAAGGAGAGAAGGAGGAGGAGGAAGAGGAGGAGGAGGGGAGGAGGAGGAGGAAGAGGTTGAGGAGGAGGAGGAGGAGAAGGAGAAAGAAGAATTTTTTTTTAAATCACAGAAAAGAACAGGACAGAAAGAAGGTCAGAAAGCAGGGACAGTACAACTTTCAAAGAAACATTTTTAATTTATTGTATACTTAACAGAGAAAAGTGAGCTTAATATAACAGAGATTCGTGACCTGAAGACAGAAGATGCTGTTCCACGTACAACCCTCTCTTTCTGTTATACTATATATATGGAAGTGCCCATTTTAGTTGGTGTTTGTTGAGATTGAATTAAAAAAACATCCAGGAAACTTTAGCAAAAATTTACATTTCTATGACACTTTGCAGTTTATAAAAGATTTTCTTAAATACAAGATACTCTAAAAGTCTTAGCGTCATTTTAAACTATTAAAGTTTAGAGTGGAATTAAGACTTTTGGAAAACCTTTTATCATCTCACTTGATCCACACAACAACTTTGCAAAGGGGAGCAGGTGTTATTATCTTTGTTCTGCTGTCAAAAGTTTCACATCATTATAGACCCATGTAATAAATATGGTAACAACAACAATAATGATGATGATTACAATAATATCATTTATATAGCATTTGGAGGCTTGCAAAGTGCTTTACAAACATGTCATTTAATCCTCCCAACAACCCTGAGAGGTAGGTGATATTATTATGTAGAAGTTAAATGACTTGTCCAAGGTCACACAGCTAGTTATGTCTGAAGCGGGATTTGAACTTAGATCTTCCTGACTTCAGATCCAATCTTCTATCTATTAATCCACCTAACTGATAAATTTAGAGATATGGGAGATTTACTATGAAAAAAATCCAATAAAAATTGATGTCTTTGAAACACACTGCTTTAACTAACAACTTTTATTTGGATACGATAATGAAAAATAACTTTAATAAATATTATTACTGCATTATTACTACTGTAGCATTTTAAAATCTATAGTAGTACTAGGTATTATATAAAAGACCAGTCAGCTCAATAACGCTATGTAATCTCTATTTGCATGTGATCAAAAAATATCTTGCCTTACTAGTACCTTTAAAACATAAACACCTGGAAGATCATTGTAGATTATATGTTCTTCATTCTGTGATAAATGGAATTTTACTGTGTCATCTGAGCAGATAATATGATTTCTAAATTATCTAAAATATTTCTATCACTGACTCAGCATATACATCAGACTACTTTAAGTGGTATTTGAGGAAGACAAAATATGATTTAATGGAAGTATGAAAAATGTTATAGTGAAGGGACTGTCTTAGTAAGTTTTAATCTATAATTTTGCAGGTGCTATCAACAGACCTCCATCTAGAGGTCCAGCTGAGGGAAGACCCTTGCCAATTCCAATTAGACAATTACCATCATCTCTTGGGGATGAAGAGGTAGGTAGAATGACCCTCAGGTCATTCTTTGTATGACTACTTTTGAATACACTTCAATTTTCAATAACAGAAGTGCCAAACACCCACAGTGTTCAAACGCCCTCAGAACCAGAGAAAAATGAAGTGGGGAGATGCTTAACAATATGAATCACAATTTAGATAATGTTGGTATGTGGTCTTCTAAATCAATGTGAGCCCACAAGGATCCTTATATACAAGTTAGTAACCCCTGTTTCTATTTGAGTTTTTCACCACTGTTCTATAGTCTTGAAATTATTTTGTGGCTGAATTTATAAAACAAAATAAAAATTATCAAAGGATTCCAGATACAGAAAGGAAAAAACAATGAAATCTTTGCTGTCTATACTTCTTTGAGTTTCATCCAAATTTTGGTCAATACAAAGCCTTTCTGACACAGAGAGCAGTCTTGTTCCTTCCCATCAAAAAGAAAAATAATTTGCTATTTCTATACATTTTCAGGCTTGTCGTATTGTACAGAATCCTTAATTCTTTATACTAGTTACATCATCTTCTTTGCTTACACACTTGTATGCACATAAATGTATATGGGTCTGTAATAGGAGCCTTTAAGTTCTATAATGGGCAGCTAGGTGGCACACTGGGTCTGAAATCAGGAAGACCTGAGTTCAAACATGACCTCAGATACTTACTAGCTGTGTGACCCTGGGCAAGTCACTTTACCCTATTTGCCTCAGTTTCTTCATTTGTAAACTGAGTTGGAAAAGGAAATGGAAAACAACTTCAGTATCTTTGCCAAGAAAAACTCAAAAGGGGTCACAAAGAGTCAGACACAAATGAAAAGGATTTAATAACAACAACAAATAAGTTCTTTGTAGACAATGCTAATTCATATTTATATTTGTAATAGTAGTCACGGTGAAAATTGGTACAAAAATGAAATGCATTCTGTTGAACTTATTCACATTCTTGAAACTCTCATAAATATAGAATGTCATGATTTTTATTAACTAAGCTTCCCTAAGAGACTAAAATTTTCTTGGATATGGGGACCTTGACATACACACACACACACACACACAAATATATATATATATATATATATATATATGTACTCTCTCAGTTCTTTAGGATAAATAGTGCTTCCCCTTGTATTTCTAAAAATGAAACAATTCCACATTTTGCAAACAAAACATTTCAATTTATGGGGAAATTTTTTGCTGATTCATGTACATAAAGCTATGTGGGACCAAGTAGTATTTAAATACTCATAATTTTTCACTCTGCTACATTAGCAATATCAGCACCATTTATTCATCTGTAAATTTTCTATTAAAATTTTCAGAACTCATTGAATAATGAATGGTATGTATCATATATTACTCGAACAGAAGCAGAAGCTGCTCTCAGGAAAATAAACAAGGTACAGTGCTGACATTTGCTAGGGATGGGGTTGGGAGAAGAGGAATGAATACACTTTTAGCCATGATACAATATGAAAAAGTATACACAAATAGAAAATTAAGCGTAATTCTAATCTGTGTTTACCTAATACTTCTAAGTCAATTCAGTCAAAACTGAAAATTTCCATTTAATGAACTGATTATTTATATTTGACTATCAACTGGGATCATACAGATATAGATTGATAAATAAACTAATTCAACTGGTATCACTTCCCTTCTCAAGTATGACATTTACTCTAGATCAGTGGTTCTCAACTTGTGGGTTATGTTCAATTTGTAACAATGAAAATAGATCCTGCATATCAGATATTTATATCATGATTCATAACAGTAGCAAAATTACAGTTATGAAGTAGCAACGAAAATCATTTTATGGTTGGGGGTCACCACAACATGAGGAATTCTATTGAAGGGTCACGGCATTAGGAAGGTTGAGTACCAGTGCTCTAGATCTTCTTTTCATTAAAAACCAAAACAAAAAACAACCAGCTCTCAGTTAATTTAAGGAATAATTGGCGGGAAAAAAAGTTGCTGTCTGGAACCTTGAACTTACTCAACTTCTGACACTCTGATGACTATGAAGTGTCATTTTTTAAACTGATAAACTATGGAGATAGGAAGCTCTCTTAAGAGACTATAATTTCACTGGATGTAAGAACCATGATATACATATGCATAAACAATATGTACGTAACTACACACATGGCTGTATCTTTGTATTCTCTCAGCCTCTAGGACAGTGCTTGGAAACTAGTTAGTACTTAATAAATGTTTGCTGAATGAATGACATGTTTCTTGAATCTTCCCCATGAAAAGGTTAGACTTTCACACTAGCAAGTCAAAGCGACTGAACCAAGCTCCTGTGAGATGCCATCCTCTTTAAATCCTTCTGCTGTGTAGATGCAGATTTCTACCTGAGAAAAACCTAAACAAAGTCAAATGTGCCATAAAAATGCTGTATTCACATCAGATGATTTCTAGTGGTTGAAATCAGTCATCAATTTCCTGCTGCCTCTTGGCTCTCTATCCCTTCATCCCCCAGCTAAATCTTTAATAGTTTTAAAAGTGGGTCCTTGTTGGTGAACTGATTTCAAGGGAACTGGTTTTGTCATTCCCTCTGCAATTGTTTGCACTATATATTTTTCATTGGGCAAATGAGCCCAATAATAAAACTCATAAAATGTAGAGATTTTGCCTACAGTTCAGGAGTCTGAATTTCCCTTGTGAATTCTCTATTGACAGCTTCTACTGAATCCTAGATGTTTGCCCCTTGACATCAGTGCTACAGAAATACTGACACCGATTTCTAACATCATAATAAAAATTTCTTTTGACGCTTCCTTTTAGGATGGCACTTTCCTGGTGAGAGATAGCTCTAAGAAAACAGTTACCAACCCATATGTGCTCATGGTGTTGTACAAAAATAAAGTGTATAACATTCAAATTCGCTACAATGAGGAAAGTCAAGTTTACTTATTGGGAACTGGGCTTCGAGGGAAAGAGGTAAATGAACATTTTTTACAATAACTTCTCAGACTTCTCCTTTTTAGACTAATTTTCTGGAAAAATTAAATAATACGGAATCATGAAATGCAAAATACTCAACACAGTCTTTGAAATTCATTATGCGGGGCAAATATTAGATCAGATAAAGCATTTACTAAGTACTTACTATGTGCCCGGCATCCCACAACTAAACACAAATATTCTTTTTTTTAATGAATCTCTATAATCAATAGTTATACTATTCCAAATATCTATGATTTTAGGTCTTCCTAAAAATAAACAAACCAAAGCCACATTCAAAGGCTTTGGTAGAAGACTTAAGAGAAGGGCACATGAGTATGATGGCAGAATTGCTGATTAGATAGTTATGAAGATGCTTGTTTTTCCTAACAAAGGGTTCTGCTTATCTTAAGATTGTCAAAGTAGTTTTTCCTATTCTTCCCTATGGCTGAAGTTCCCAGGTTTGTCATATATCAGAGGACCATGGAATTCCAGCTAGAAGGAGGGTTAGAAGCCAGAGTTCAAGCCCCCTTATTTCACTCATGAGAACACAGACTTATCCATGTAACAGAGGTAGTACAAGTCTGAGGCAGATTTTGAACCCTGATCTTCCTCTCTAATGAGCCACTTTATTGGTTCTACCTACAGCTGTCTGGTATCTCTGTCAATCAGTTATTTGCAGAAAAGGAACTGATGGATTTGTAGATATTGAACTTATCCTGCATAGAAAGTACCTAACTGCTCTCTCCGTCCCCACCCCAGAAATGATCATTTATTTCCAAAGTTGAGAATGCTGAATAGTTTCAGAATATAAAATGATATGCCTATAATATTATTAATCTGTCTCAAAAGCATTTTTGTAACTGCCATGTAGATGAACATCAAATAAAATTTGATCAAATATCTGAGTCCATGAATGTGTAGATAACCTAAATGTTTTTCAAGGAGCAGCACGTCATAATTGGGGGGAGGGGGACTGGAACAGACATGACTCAAAAGGCAAAGAATCAAGTCCTGCCTGTGTCATTTAGTAGTACTGTGGCACCCGTCATGTCATTCAGACTTCTACGCCTCCTCAAAATGGAGGCAATAACATTTTCACGTCTTTAACACACGGTTGCTCAAATGAAAGAATAGATTGTAAAAATGCTTTATAATAGCAAAGTATATATAAGTTATTAAATGTAAGTTATTGAAGCTGTATAAGTTTGATCCAGTCCCACATGAGGGAAATAAATATTTAAAAATTTTTATAAAATTATTTTTAGGATTAAGAATTAAACTAATTATAGTAATAGTAGCACCTTATACTATTTATAGAACATTTCAAGTTTTAAAGAGAAGCAATGAGATAACTATGACTATCCCCAGTCTAAGAGTGGAAAACCAAGACAGAGAGGTTAACTAATTAGCTTAAGGTCATATGTCTAGATAATAGTCAGTAGACTAAGAAACCAGGTTTCCCAATATCTAGTCAATCTATCCTTACCCAAAACAACACTATTATTGAGGGAGAAATAATAAATATCTGTATTAGAAGGAACAATGATCACAAGCTTTAAGGAAACTAACAACTTACACAGGGTTCAAAAGTCATTTTTGTTTGTTTATCATGGTTTTTTGGTTTCTTGGAGATTGATGGGAAAATAAGATTTATTCAAGATGCTCTCCTAAGAGTTTAATGCTAAATAGAAGACTGTTAGTATTATGACCACAAATGTGACAGGTTCCCTATTACTGGTACTTACCAAGCCTAAGGAGTCAATTCATGCTATAAATTCTAATCCTGAACATTTCCTTTTTTTTAATCCCTCAGGATTTTTTGTCAGTGCCAGATATCATTGACTACTTCAGGAAAATGCCACTTCTGCTTATCGATGGAAAAAACCGAGACTCCAGAAACCAGTGCATGTTAATATATGCTGCGGGGTATCCTTAGGAAATTATCAAGCAAATATCAGTCTCTCTTCTTTCAGCAACAGGAAGATGATTTACCACCACCAAGACCACGAACAGAGACCTCAAACTAAGCAGAAAATTTGTTTTATTGGAAATGAGGTTCTATTCTTTTTGTTTAAAGATGTTTTTGAAAGGAAGTCTATTAAGAATGAGATCTCCAATTATTTATTATTCTTTAATGTCTCTAAAACTACATGAATGATGTTCACACTTCAAGTGAACTCTAATAACTCAATTTATACAGATTATATCTAAGTATTTTTGAACACCTACTTAATGTGTATTTTACACACAACTTCCAGCAAACATTAACACTCAATTCCATTGAGAGGCAAAAGTTTGTGTCACAAATTGATTTCTGCTACAGAAAAAACTTGTGCCAATAAGTAGCAATCATTAATATTTGAAACCAAACTCTATTTGTATCAGTAATTTCAAAAGTTTGAAAACAGATCATTTGTTGTTGTTAAAAGATAAAAAGGTGTCATTTTTCCCCTGTGTTTGGACTGAATTCATTCTTTTCATTTATATTATTGTTTCTGTATAACATTTATTGCTTGGTCCATAATCCTATTTTCTTGGTTTTAAGGAAAATTTCAAGATTAAAAACTCAAGGAAAAAATTATAAAATTATTAACTATATTTTGCTTATCTAACTAAAAATGGGTGAGCTAAATTCCAAGTTGTATTTTGTTCTTTTTTACAAGCACATCCTTCATGAATAATCAGGGATTCTCTTCCATTGTTGTATCTGCTCTCATTAAAACAAGGGCTGTTCAGCATTTAACATGTGTGTAGTAGGCTGAGCCTGCCTCTGGTCCTCTGGTATGTTGAGTCTGGAACAAAATGAGACACTTGTATGTCCATCAACAGTTAATGAAAGGAGGTTTACTTTGCCATGGCATCAAAAGGATAATCATAAAGGATACAGCAATCAGCTTAGCAATCAGATCTGGCCCCCTGTCCCTCCATATGGAAATCCAAGTTACCTGGGCAAGATGTGAGTGACTCAGGCAGTAGTGGAACCTTGTTATGCCTGACCTAAGGCCAACAGGAAGCCGTGTCTATAGCCAGGTGGCTTGAGACAGCCCCTTAGGCCAATCGGGGCTTGGGGACAACTTTCCTAGTTTTTAGCAAAGGAACTAGCCTATATTAAAGGGAAGAGGAAGAGTAGAAGAGACGAAAGGATATACTCTAGCTAGCCTATCATACCTTGAAATATTATATAAAGAAAAATAAATATTATAACTATGGAAATTAGACCTTTAAAAACACACTTTTTATGATAGTTCTATGATTTGTGCTTCTGTTGTGATTGATATGAAGTTTTGCCTGTTATTTCATTGCATAGCAGCCACAAAGGATTCAATGAAGACTCCTTTAAAGCAGTAAAAAAAAAAAAAACCAAACACTTGTCTATATTTTCTTTTAAAGTTTTTGAGGTAATTTAGAAATTTCTCTAAAAACATCTGCCCAATTAAAATATGCTATATTCCTTCCTAGAAATTTAGCTTACTTACATTATCAACATTATTGCTTTTCTTCTTAGACCTGTAATTTTATTGATAGAGAGAACTCATTACGTAGACTCTCCCTCTGCCAATGTTGATAAGCAACTGCTCTGCAATTTAGAATCTTAGAGTTGCCTGCAACCCTGAGAAGTTTGTAACTACTATACCATGATGCCAACTTACAGGCCTACTTTCTCATTTCTAAAAATTCTTTTTGTGAATTATAGATATTTATATATGTATATGTATATATACATAGTACATATGTATATGTACATAAACACATACACATAAATACAGATATACATAAAGGGGTTTTGAATGAAGATGTGAAAAGAAAATAGGCAGACTTACACAAATAATATTCTTAAGCAGACCACTTCTTTACTGTCACACAATTGACTAAAAGGAATAGTGAATACAAGATCCTACTGTTTTGGAGACCATTAAAAATGCATTTAATTTGGTAAAGAAAATTGAAATCTTAAAGTCCTTTCTTTGACAAGGTTTCTCCCACGAATATATTAAAAACATACAGCATATCTTGAAGAGATAATTTGTTCGATGACCAGAACTTTCCACATCAAACAAGTAACATGGAGACATTCTGACCAATGTCAGAGTGTAGTAGTTTCCAGATGGATTCCTTAGAGGTAGTAAGAGCATATGTTAGTTATACCAAGTCTCAGAATGCTGTAGATCCTTCTATATGATACATCCATATCTCAAAAGAGGTCATCCTAACTGTCTACGCTAGGAAAACTGAGTTAATGAAGGCCTACTGTCTAAAGTAGACTGTTCCAGCAGTGTATACACACACATACATACATGCGTGTATAAATATAATGCATGTGCACACACACGTATGTGTGCATGGATGTCTTAGATTTTGAAGACACACAATGAACTGGGACCACAATTGAATAGGAATAGGACAGGGCTAGATTGCATTTGGGAAGTTTCAAAATGCTTTTAATGATGTCAAATTTCTCCCCTAAAACAAAAGTGTATCTGGTTGTTGCTTTTTCTTTTTCTTTTTAAAAACATCAATATTCTCCCAGTGATGGTTTTTAGCTAAAAAACAGAGGATACCAAAGTCTTCAAGAAATTAAAGTTGTAGGTCACTAAAGAACAATGAAGGCCGTGATAATTATGATTAGGTTGCACCATGGTATGAAGAAAATACAGGATGGAATGAATGATATAAAAGACATCATCAGAGAGATATATAAACAGAAAAGAGGTGGTGGGCCAATCATGTAAAAAGTAAAAGACTGATTGTTACATCACGTTCTAGTGGTTCTTAATCTGGGATCTGTGAACTTAAAAAAATTTTCATAAGTATATTTCAATATAATCTATTTCCTTTGTAATAATATGTATTTTATTTTAATACATTTAAAAATATTATTCTGAGGAGTCTGTGTTTGACCAGACTGCCAATGGGGTCCATGACACAACAAAGGTTAATAATCCTTTGGATGTATCTGGATCTCTCACAGAGACATATGATAGTTCTATCTACCTATAGACAGATATTCTATATTCTATTATGGGACATGTGCAAGAGTCAAACAAGATGTGGAGATGTAAATGAATTGTATGATTGGAAGGAATATTCATACCCATGAGATCACAGATCCAAGAAAGTGTTATATTGAAAAAAAGTTATTAAAGTATGGAAGGGTATTTATTAAAAGATGATCCTAAAGTACAATGATTGTTACCACCGAACTTCAGTGTACCATCACAAAATCTATTCACCAACTTGAAGATAAATTGTACTTTCAGCAAATAAAGTACTAATCTGATTCCTTATCATGGAATACAGGTGACTCTGGGTAATGGAAGCTTTCCAGGTCTATCATAAAGCAAACTGGAAAATCCTGGACCCCCAATCTAATAAAATTTCAATTATAGTCATTCTATTATAACCCAAGGCTTTATCTTGGACCCTCTTCTCTACATATACTTTTTCCAGGGATCTAATCAACTGCCATGATTTCAACTACGACCTCTATGCAGGTGATGATCACCAGATCTAAGTATCATTTTCTCTCCTGACCTCCACTCTTATACTACCAATTCCCTACTGGATATAGCTACGGGTCTTATAGCTACAGGCAATCTTCAACATTTGGATATTTAACTTCTGTGATTTTAAGCATGATTTCATTAGTAACCTCATTTTCACTTTCTCTTCAGCAACCTTGCCCACATTCTCAGCTATGCACAGTAAAGAAAAAAAAATGAGAGATGAGATGCGCAAGAGCTTATATCTGCAAAAAGAAGCAAAGTATTCATAAAAGTGTTCATGAATTTGCTCCACAGAGTACTAAAGTAAGCTCTTGCATGTGGAATGAAGGAATTGAAAAAATGGAAAAGTGGCTAAGTTTGTGGACAAATGACACGGTGGTCACCCCACCCTCTTGCAGGCTTTCTGGGGTGCATCCCACATCCCACCTCCTCCACTGCCTGTCCCACCAAGCTCCCAAGTGTTCTGGCCAGTGGGCCTAGTGAAGTGAAGCAGCACAGCACATGTAACAGACTGAGCTGCAACTTGTAGGAATTCCAAGGTCCGATTGAGCTGGGGACTTAATCCCAGGCATGTGCTTTCCATGGGGAACCTTTCAACCCCAAAGTCAAAAGAGATCACCTCTGCCCTTTCCTGTCCAGTCTGGCATTCCTTCTCCTCTCCCCTGCATTTTATTGCTTATTTCATGGGTACTTTGTTAGGAAAAGTGCATATTACCAGAATTAATCTTTTGTTATAGAGAACTATATACAGAAAAGTATAGCAAAAGATCAGTTTTTGGTGGTTACAAGAACCTAACTTCCCATTTCCCATAGTTTCAATGTTAAGAAAAAGAAAGAAGAAAACCAAATTACCAGTACAAAAAAAAGTGACAAAGGTGAATTCATAACCAATAAAGAAGAAACAAAAGTAATTATTAGGAGCTATTTTGCTCAACCATTTGACAAGAAAATTGACAGTCTTAATGAAATTGATAAATATTTACAAAAATATAAATTGTCCAGATTAATAGAACAGGACCAAGAATACTTAAATAATCCTATTTTAGAAAAAGAAATTGAACAAGTCATAAATGAACTTCCAAAAGGGGGAAAAACAACCCAAGAATGGATGGATTCATAGTGAATTCTACCAAACATTTAAAAAATAATTCCAATACGACATAAATTGTTGGAAAAAAGAGGTAAAAATACCACCAAGTTAGTTTTTGTCTTTGTATCCACAATATGTGGGGCAGCTGAGTGGCACAGTGAGTAGAACACTAAGCTTAGAATCAGGAAGATTAATCTTCATGAGTTCAAATCTGGCCTCACACTTACTAGCTATGTGACCCTGTGCAAGTCACTTATCCTGTTTGCCTCCGTTTCTTCATCTGAAAAATGAGCTGGAAAAGGAAATGGAAAACTATTCTAGTATCTTTGTCAAGAAAAGTCCAAATGGGGTCATGAAGAGTAGAACATGACTGAAAATGAATCAACATTTGCAATATATAGCATGGTGTCTTGTAAAAAGTAATAAATAACTTCTCATTAAATGAGTGAATCAGTGAATATCATACTGACTCTTACTTGGGCAAAGACTTCAATGAATCTTGTCTTGTTTCCCTATGAAATGAGGATGTTGGACAACATGGTTCCTAAGGTCTCTTCTATTTCTAAAACTCAGATTCTAAATATATATATATATGTATGTATATATATATATATATATATATATATATATATATATATATATTGCAATGGGCAATTTCTCTTTGGATTTTTGATGAAAATCTTATTTTTCTAAGGGTTAGAGATATCTTTTATCAACATTTGTTTCTGAAGTGATATGAATGTGTAGTAATTGGTATAGAATAATATTTAACTCATTACAGCAACGATGGTGTGGTTCAGGAAAATGCACACTATTAAGTCTGAGTTTCTCAAAAAGAAGGTCAAGACACAACCACAGAACTTGCAAGGGGCGTTTATTGTGCATACAGACTACAGAATTCCAAATAGCTGTAGCGGGTCAATGAATTTTTGGTTATACATTGGCTTAACATGTGAACTGATCTTGTTTATAAGTCCTTTTGTTTTATTCAACTATTAATATCTATGTTGATATAAAAAAAGGATTTTAGGTATACAGCTTGAAGGGACACTGGAGATTATCTAAACCAGCCCTCTTGTTTTTTACAGATGAGGAAAATGAGGCCCAGGGAAATAAAATGACTTGGCAAATGCCATAAAAATAGTATATGGCAAAAACAGTATTGGAACCAAGATTTCCTAACCTCAAATCCAGCATTTGGTCCAATGTTCTTTCAGGCTCCAAATTAAATGGTAAGGACAATGTCTGAAAGGTAAATTTGGGGACAAATGGAACAAAAAGTTTGGACACCATTGCCAAAAGTGGCAATAGATCATTAGTGATCATGGCAGCTCCTTTTTACTTCAAGCAGGATTAAAACAACCCCTTAGGATAAAGGGTCAAGTTCTTTGTCCCATAAACAATTTCATGTCATTCCTTTACCTAGCTACTATTTAAAAGGACTTATCAGTTGAAATTAACCCCTGTTTAAAATTTTTTTCCATCCCTCTGGCATTTATTTGATTTTTTCCCTTAATAGCATGTTTTTTCCAATTACATGTAAAGATAGTTTTCTACATTCATTTTTGTAAAATTTTGAGTTCCAAATTTTTCTCCCTCCTCAAGACAGTAAGCAATCTGATATAGGTTATACTTGTACTTGATTATATTTCTTTTTAAAAATTAATTAGTTAATTTTTAGTTTTCAGCATTCATTTTTGTAAGATTTTGAGTTTTGAATATTTTCCCCTTCCCCCCTCCCCAAGACAGCATGCAATCTGACATTGGCTATACATGTACAATCATTTGATTCTATTTCTTTTTCTTTTTTTTTAATTTTAATTTATTTTCTTGGTTACATCATTCATTTCCACAAGGTTTGGAGTTACAAATTTTCTCCCCTTTTTGTCCCTACCCCCTAGCCCAGAACATTGATCCCACTGTAAGACCCCTCCCAC
>JAQQSW010010390.1:0-13000 GCA_028646575.1 Pseudocheirus occidentalis | reverse complement strand
GAGAGAGAGAGAAAGAGAAAGAGGAAGAGAAAGAGAAAGAGAAAGAGAAAGAGAGAGAGAGAGAGAGAGAGAGAGACGGGGGGGGGGGGAGGGAGAGACCTGTTCTTTAAGGAAAACTCTCTTGGCAGTGTCAGGAGGATAGATTGGAGTGGGGAAGAGACTCAAGAGGAGACAGATCAAAGAGAAGGTGGTCACAGTTGTCTATATAAGTAGTGATGGAGTGCCCTGACCTAGGACAACAGCTGTGTGAATGGAGGGAACAGGACAAATGAAAGAGATGGCCTGGAAATAGAAGCAGCTAGATGTGGCACCTGATTGGCTATGTAGGGTGAGGGTGAGGAGTAGACACACCCAAGTTGTGAGCCTGGGTGACTTTGAGGGTGGGACCCTCAGCAGGAAGAGGAAGGTTCAGAAGAGTGATGGGCTCTAGGGGAAAGAGGAGTTCTCTTTTGGATATGTTGAATTAGAGGTGTCTTGGGGAGCTTCAGAGAGAAAGGGGCTTTAGGAACTTGGTGATACACAGTTGGAGTTTGGGAGAGAACAGGGTTGGATCTGTGTACATGTGGGAATCATGTGAAGCTCAACCCATGGGAGTGGATGAGAGAGTATGGAGAAGAAAAGAGCTTTCTCTCACGCTGCCTCCTCTTTGTCCCAGCTCCCCCTGCTCTGGACTCTTCCTTGGCTAATCCCTTGCCAGGAGTTCTCTTCTTCCTTTTCTCTCCTTTTTTGTCTTTCTTGGCTTCCATCAAGTGTCAGTTAAAATCCCACCTTCTCCACGAAGCCTTTCTTTGTCTTCCTTAATGCACGTACGTTCCCTCTGACATGATCTCCCATTTCTTCTGTACGTAGTTTGTACCTGGATGTTTTCACATTGTCTCCCACACTAGACCCTGCTTCTTAAGAGCGCAGTATAGCACAGTTTGAGGTTTGTGTCTAGAATGAAATGTCTTCCCCCCTTTTCTTTGCTGAATTTCTGCAGGTGCTGCAAAACCCGTCAATAATATTGTATATTAGAGTCAGGAGTGTTTGTGTGCATTGTAACTTTCATGAGGCCACAGACCTTGACTTACCTAAACTTTGGATATCATTTAGTACTTGACATTATGTTTCTCTCCCCAAGCATGTATGAATGTTTTTTGAGTTGAACTGAAAATAAGAAAGCTGTTAAGGGAACTTCACAGATCCAGTGTATTAAAACTGACACTTAGGAGAATATTTACTCTGGTGTGCTCTTTAAACTATCAAACATTATTTTATAGCCAGATTCTATAATTGAGGTTTTCTGTTGTTTATGACACCGGTACTGTGTCTTAGTGCCATTAGTTAGTATATTATAAGCAAATCATCAGTGTGGCCTAATGGGCAGAGTTGGGCTCAGGGCTATTCATTGAACGACCTTGGATAAATCACTATTTCTCTGTGCTACAGGCAGCTCTCTAACACTATAAATTGCCGTCCTGTGTTGCTAAAGGAAGTATCTTTACTTGGGAGTTCTTTATGCCCATCAAATCATAAATCCAGTTCCTATCTCCTAGTCAGATCTAAACAGAATCTTCCTTCATAGGGCGCCTGCCCATTTATACCACTCCCCACAGAACCAGTCACCTTGTCTTTTGCTTCAGTTGTTGCCATTATTGCAGAACTAGATGACAGTGTTTAGAGGTGCAGGACTATACCCATTTCTGTAGATATTCAGAGATGAGGAAGCTCAGTATCAAGCCAGCTCCTAGGGACAGAGGGAAGCAGTAGAACGGGAGAGATGCCACTTAGTCCTCTAGAGTGCTGGCAGTAACAGGTCTCTTTTGTCAGTGGTGAAAGAGCCTGTCAGGGCCTGACTTTAGATATTTGTAGAAGGTATTCTTAGATGGCCATGTAAAGTTTTAAAAGTTTGAATAAAACACATTTTATCACCATTTTTAAATTTGTGTTCTTCAAGAGGACATAGTGGCAAAATATCTTTAGGTGAATAAGAGGCAGCATATCAACAGCTAGAATACTGGGATGAGAGTCCTGAAGACCTTAGTTTAAATAATTGCCATTCACATTTATTAGCTCTGTTACCCTGGGCCTGCATACCTGTGTGCCTTCTGAAGTCCAGAGGGTAAGTTTTGTCATCTGCTCAATGAAAGAAAGCCGCATGGTGGGAGTTCCCGAGGTTGAAATCACAAATCTTTATGTTTGCATCTCTTTCCTTTCTTCCATCCCTCACATTCCCTGTACCTCTTTCCCTCCCTCTTTTCTTTCTCTCACATTGAGTTTGTTTGCTATGTCCCAGTGCTGATCAGAAGGATCTGCGAAAGAAAGGAGTAGAGTGGAGAGGAGCAGCATAGTTAGGCAAACAGCGAAGGACGGTCGCATGACTTGTGGCCTGGGCTCCTCAAAGAAGATGGCCTTTTGAAGGGAATCAACGGGTGGTATCTGCTGATGCCTCCCTCTTAACCCCCCCAGCCCCCACCCTGGAAGGGAAAGGGGCCTTGGGAGGAGATGGTGGTGAGGAGCCCTCGATTGTTAGCAGGGAACCTTGGCCTGCACCATGAGTGACTGTGAACCCCTGATGTTATTTCCAGTGTATTGGGTATGTATGTGGTTTGTACTTAGCTGTTTGCATATTTTTCTCCCTCATTAGACTCTGAATCCCTGACAGTAGGGACTTGTTTTTTTTTACCTTTCTTTATATCTAACAATTTAAATTTAATAGGAACAAATGTAAAGTTAAAAAACCCCAACAGCTTCTTAAGTTTAAAAAATGGGGAAAAGCTATTAGCGTTTTAGTTAACTCAGCCTCAGTCAGACCACTTCTGTATTATTGGGATCAGTTTGGGGGCCACATTTTAGTAAGGACATTGATAAGCTAGAGATAAAGCAGAGGAAAGCAGCTGGATGGTGAAGAGATCATTTGAAGGAACTGTGAACTGTTTAGTCTTGAGAAGAGAATGCTTGTCCAAGTATTTGAAGGGCTGGTGTGATTAAGAGGAATCAGCCGCCTTCTGCTTGACCTCAGAGGGCAGAATTCAGAGTAGACATAGAAGTTGCAAAAGGACAAATTCAGGCCTCAGTTTCCTAAGATCTTCTGTTCTAAGGAAAAATAGGTCTGTGGGGGTGGGCTTCGATTACACGAGGTCACTAAGTCACAAGCTGAATGGCCGCTGCTAGCAGTACTCAGACCCCGAGCCAAATGCAGCTTCAATAACACATTCCTGTTTCAGCACCCACGACTCCTGAATTGACAGCCTGCTCTGTCCTGGGATATCTGGGTGAATGCTGTTAGACTTTTCATTTTAGGTTTGCCAGTCAGCTCCTGCATTTTATTACGGTTACTGTCTACAGTAGCTTTCAGATTTGTTGTCTTCCCTTTATCCTCTCAGACTCCATTTTAATTCAGGCCCTTTTTAACCTCCACCCTGGAGGTGGCCTTCTGGTTGGTGTCCCTGCCTCTAGTCTCTTCCCTTTCCAATTAGTCCTTCACACAGATGCCAGAATAATTCTTCTAACACACAAATCTGACCAAGTCACTCTGTTAGTCAATAAATACACTCTGGTGGCTCTCTTTTGCCTTTAGGATTGAATACAGACTCCTCTTTGTGGCTAAAAACCCTTAATGACTTTGTTATAACCTGTCTTTCCATCCGCATACATAACTAGCCTTCGCAGAAACCCACTAGGCCAGCTTTCCAGCTATTCCTCACACAGCTCTCTAGCTTCTTCTGTCTTTGTGCCTCTACATGGGCTGAACCTCATGCCTTCAGTGTGCTCAAGGTGCTGCCCCCATTGTAGCTCACTGTTTTCTTTAAAGTTCACCTCAAATGCCACTTTGTACAGGAAGACCTTCCTTTTCCCTACTTGTTGGAACCTTCCTTGTCTGCCACCTCCTGTGGATTTTCTAAAATGAGAGAGAGAGGAGGAAGGGAGGGGGAGAGAGAAAGAGAGAGGAGGGAGTGAGGGAGGAAGGAAAGAGAGTGTGTGTGTGTATGGACGTTATGGAAAGTAAGCTTCTTGAAGCAGGCTGTTTTGCTTTTATCTAAATAAATAAATGCTTTTTTTTGCATTCTCAGGGCCCTACAAGTAGCAAATTCATAATAAAATGTCTTTTGGTTGATTAATTTTTAAGACAGGGGAAGTTCTTAGCCTGGTGACTAGTACACAGAGTCATAGAGATGCTTTTATGGTTGTTATCATCATTGTCATCATTATGACCAGAGCTGAGCCGAGGTTCTTGACATGTTCAGGTGAACATAAAAGATGACTTCAGGTCACCTGTCCTTCCAGCTTAGTCTTCTCTTTCTGACACTTGAATGAATAAGAAGCTCCAGGTGATCCCAGGATTCTGACTTCAAGCCAGCCATTCATCTCTGAATATACTTTTAGACTGCATTGAGTTTGGATTAGAAAGTTTCCTGTTAAAAAATATTGTCTTTGGTTATCTTCATGAATCTATTTCAACTTTGTCACGACATGGTACAGGGTAAAGGATACTGGCTTTCAAGTCAGAGGACTTGGGTTCAAATCCTGCCTCTGATACCATCTAAGTGAACTTGGGCACTTGCCTGAATGACACCATCTCACCTCCCTGGACCTCAAGTTTCCTCATGTACAAAATGAAGGGATTGGGCCAGCTTGACATTTAGACCTTAGTTGGGATCAGATAAAGAAGAAACGAATAGTGCTTAAGAGTTAACGAAATGCTTTCTTCACCACAACTGAGTGAGCTCAGCACTAAAAGAATTATTCCTATTCTACAGATGCTGAAGCTGGGGCTTTGGTGAGGTTAAATGATTTGTCTAAGGTCATATAACTAGTAGGGGAGTCAAGGGAGTCAGGATCACAAATCCAGTTCTCCTGACAGGTAATGTTATTCTTTTTATGTCTTCAAAATAATAGAGTAATATTGAAATTTTTGTGTGTATAGACACATACATTTTAAACACTGATGAATCACTGACTTACTATTAGTATTTGCCGCTCTAGTCCTTTGATTTGGTTTAGATTTAGGGCTCTTGGAAGCTGTAAAGTCCTTTTCAAATGTAGGTTGTATGCTGTACTGTATTTTTATATATGGTATGTAAATGCTCTGGGGAGGTGGGGACAGGGAGGAGTCATTATGGACCAGAACTAAGGAACTTAAATTGTAGAACAAATGAAAAGAAATACAACATTGTTAACCAAGTTGTAGGATGTGTTCTCCCCTCCCCTTTCCCCCAACTGGTAGAACCTGAAAAATATAAATATTTTCCGGGGAGTTTTAAATAAGGGTATAGATAATAGGTTTGCAATGAAAAGATAATATTTAGCTGTGTGATTTAGACCTTAATTGTTTTCTTAGCTCATTGCTCTCTCTTCCTTCCCAAGAATCAGAAAAACTAAGTTTGAGTTTAGGCTCTGTGAGCTATGTGACTTTGAGCAACACACTTAACATTGCTCAGAGCTTCAGTTTCCTCATTTGTAAAATATGGAATAATCTTGCTTTGCTTCCATGGAATTTTTTTTTCAGTGAGGATCAGATGAATGTATATGAAAGCATTTTGTAAATCAAAAAATCCCTCTAAAATATTAAATGGCATTTTGGTTATGGCCACTTAGAGGGCAAGATGACTGTTCTTGGGTTATTCCCTTTGTGATTTGTAAATTTTTGGCGAACAACTCTATCAGCTTAACAGCCATATCAGGGCACATAAATAAGGTTGTTTGAGAGTATTTTGCCTCAGGTTTTTAATGTAGGAGTCTATGAAAATGAAGCTTTTGATATTTAATTGAAATTTACAGCTGGACATGGAAGATAAAATTGTTTTTGTTTCATTTGCCAACTAGATCTTCAAAAACAAATGGAAGGCCATAAAAATGTGCATACCCTTTGATTCAACAATACCACTTCTAGGGCTGTATCCCAAAGAGATCATACAAATGGGGAAAGGACCTGTATGTACAAAAATATTTATAGCAGCTCTTTGTGGTGGCCAGGAATTGGAAATTCAGGGGATACCAATCATTTGGGGAATGACTGAACAAACTGTGGTATATGAATGTCATGGAATACTGTTGTACTGAAAGAAATGAGGAGCAGATGGACTTCAGAAAAATTTGGAAAGACTTGAATGAACTGATAATGAGTGAAGTGAGTAGAACCAGGAGAACGTTGTAGGTAGTAACAACCCCAATGCGCGATGAGTTGCTTTGATAGACTTGACTCTTCTTAGCAATGCAAGATTCTAAGGCAACTCCAGAAGACTCATGATAGAAATGCTATCCATATCTAGAGAAAGAATTGTGGATTCTGAATGCAGATTGAAGCAAACTCTTTACTTTCTTGTTTTGTTTTGTTTTGTTCTTTCTCATGGTTCATTCTCTTGGTTCTAATTCTTTGCCGCATGACTAATGTGAGAATATGTTTAATATGAATGTATACGTAGAGCCTGTAATCATATTGCATGCTGTCTTGGGAGGGGGACAGATTTGGAATTCAAAAGCTCCTGAAACATAAATTAATTAATTAATTAAAGAACAAAACAATGAATGGAGGAAGTAAACCCTTCCAGCCAAGCTGTTAGCAGTCTCTCTCTGTCTTTGCACTTGTGGCTGGCAGCTTATGGAGCAAATTTTCAAGCTGTTAAAGCGCACTGGCCTCATTCCCTTTTTTCTCCAGTAGCAAAGATTTAATTATTTCAGAATAGCAAAGTAATTAACAAGAAGAAAATTCTCCCATATAAAAAGGCAGGGGTGGGGGTGAACCAGACCTGCAGTGGAAAAGAACACTTCCTAGATTTCTCTCAAAGGAGTTGTGCCCCATTGTATCCCTCCTGAGGTTTGTCTTGCATTATCAAGAGTTGAATGATACAGAGCCCTTGATACATTGCCTGTAAATATTATTAATTTGATTTTATTCTGTGATGGTGGCTACCTTACTCTGCTTCCTTCTTTGTACAATCTGGGAGTCTAGTCTCATCTCTGAAAGGATTCTGACTGGCTTTGATTCTTTTAAGTAAAACATTGTGATACTCTTTTGGCCTCTCGGAGACTTTTTCTGCTTTCATTATCATATCTTTCTTCACAACTCAGATGGCACTTCTTCGGGAAAGCCTTCTCTAATCTTCCTGGTTGCTCTAGCTCTTTCCCTGTAGTTGTCTTGTTAAGTTATTAAGTACCTACCCTATCCCAGGCACTGGAGATACAAAAACGGGGTAGAAAAGTCTGCCTCCAGAAACAAGTACAGTCTGATGGAAGCAACCTGCAGAAATTCTGTAGGTCAGGATCTGTGAAGGAGCCACTAGAGATCATCTCTAATGGGGACTGGGGAAGACTTCTGGCAGAATATGGGATTTTTGTCGGGACTTGAAGAAACGGAAGTGAGGAGGCCAAGAAGGGCAGGAGAGAGTCCAGGCACAGGGTGCATCTGGAAAGTGTTAGGACCTGGAGGATGAAGGGGCAGGGAGGAGGCAGAGTCCCTGGGCAGAGAGCGCCTGCGTCTCTGCACATCCTTGTCTCTGTTTGAGTAGAAGGTTTTTGAGGCCAGGGAATATTTTGCGTTTGTCTTTCTATCTCTAATGCCCAGAGACAGCACCTCATACATTTTTGTTGGATGGAATTCTTGAGCATTTGCTATGTTTTAGATATTTTCACGGCTCAACTAAAATCCTATCTTCTGCTATGGGAATCATTTCCTAGCCCCGCTTAATTCGAGTGCCTTCCCTCCGTTAATCGTTTCCTATTTATTCTGTACATAGTTTGTGTACATCTCTGCATGTCATCTGCCTCATATTTTGAGTCCCTCGAGGACAGGGATTCTTTTGCCTCTTATTGTATCCCCAGTGTTTATAGCACAGCGGCCAGCCGGCATGTAGTGGATGCTTAATGAATGTGTATTCATAGGTTCTGGATAGGTGAAGTCAGACCGATTTCATTTCGTATTGATTGAGAGCTGGAAGGAATGTCCACAGTATCCAGCTAAAGTCAAAAAGAGCATTATCTGTAAAGAAAAATGCTAGAGGCTTTCCAGAAATATCAAGGATAAATAACATAGGAATGCACATTATTCCCATTGTTATTTTAAATTTTTCTGTAACTTCTGGGTAGAATAAGACAAAAAGAAATCAAGAGACTAAGCATAGGTAATGAAGAAACAAAATTATCTTTTTGCAGATGCAGTGATTGTCTACTTAGAAAACCCCAGAGAGTCAATTAAAAATTCATTGTAATAATAACATCAGTCCAGTGGCAGAATATGTTGCAAACTCACACAAAGCATTAGCCTTTCTGTTTATTACTGTTCGAGCAGGAAATAACCACAGACTACATCAGGTGTTCCATCTAGTCTGATTGGTGAGTAAACTGAGGCACGGGGAAGGCAAATAGCTTGTCCATGTTCACTGAGTCCTGAGGGACAGAGGCAGGATTTGAAGCTAGACTTTGGGCGTACTGTCCCCCATTATTCTGTGTGAAACACTGTTCCACATTATCTCCGGTACTAAGGTAGATGGATGGAGAAGCGCTCTGCCTTTCGATTGTCAGACATTTAATTCGTATATTGGCTTTGTGACGAAATTCACTTACAACCCAGCCAGTTGGTTTTTTATAGCATCTAATGCTGGCTAAAATCTTACATTTTTCCTTAGGCAGCCAGTGAGTACTTCAGTGTTACCTCTCCCTTCCCTGGTGTAGATAGTAACTTAGCCACACTTTCTTAGCCTTTCTGATTCTTGTCCATGTCCTCCAGTCAATCTTCCATAGGAGATCCACTCACTTTTTCTAGGCAAAGTTTAGAGCTATCAGCATTAGCTTCATATTCCCTAGTCTGCTGTCAGTGATGCTAATATTTCATGTTTAAAGGCACCATAAGAATACCTTGGTTAATCCTAGAAATCCTTTCAGGCCTGTGAGAGAACCACTGTTCTCAGTGTGGTTATGTCCCTGTCTTTTATCAGACCAGTGGCATGGTGCTCACTCCTCAGCCATTACCATCAGGATTATTTGGAGCATAGATTGAGCACTAAAAACGTTGAAGTCATCTAGTGTAATTCTCTCATTTGACAGATGAAGAAAATAAAGCCCAGAGATTGAGCCCACAGGTGGTCAGTGTCAGGGTCTGGATTTAAAACCAGGTTCTCTGACTCTGACTTGAGATTCAGGGATCTTTTCACTGTGGCATGTTATTCATCTGAAGATGTGAGCTTTTTCAAGGAAATGGTTGGGCATCTCTGAGTTGGATTAGCTGGCCTTGGAGGGCTTTTCCAATTCTTAAATAATGTGAAACAAAGGGCCTTGTTATATTGGGAATTTTGTATTGAGAAGGATCTTGTAGGAGTAAATTTCTAGGCCAGCAAAGGAAATTCAGGGAGTCTGAATTCTTAGGGCTTTGTGGATCATTTTTTATTATCATAATGCCACCTTGAAGGTCTTTATTTTCAAGCAATTAAGATCAGACATCTGGCATTGAAAAAAATTGTTTAAGTAATCAGTCAGGCATTTATTAGTCAAGTCTTTTATGTGGCAGGCCCTGTACTGGGAATATACAGAAGCAGAAAAGAGACAGCTTTTGCACTTCTCTTGCTTATATTCTTTTAGGGAAGCAGCTCGTAGATATAGGAGAATATACAAACAAAATGCTAAGTAGATTTAACACAGTCATTTTGAGGTGGGGGAGATGTATTTGGTACTGGAGGATCAGAAGAGGCTTCAATAAGGACAGAAGGATTCTAGGAAGAGATGAGAAATGAGTACATTTTAACCAGAGAGGACATTCAATTCAAAGTGTGTGGGGTACAGGGACCCCAAAAATCCCCCTCCTAAGAAAAATAAAAAATCAGAGGCATCTTGAGGAAGAACAGTTAGTTTTATTCCCTCCCCCTCAGGAAGAGGAGGGGGCCATGGTGCCAAATGAGGAGAGGAGGCCTCTTACAAAAGACAGAACAAGAATTTATACCCTAAGGCAGTCAGGCTCTCTCCCCTTGGCTAGGAGGCGGGCTCTCAGCCTTGCCCTGAAATCTAACCCATTGGTGGATAACAAAGAGGCCGCCACTATCTCTTATTGGCAGGGAGGTGGGACAGGAAGCCAAGGTATCATCCATGGCCTTATTTGGTAGATGTCAAAGCAAGGGAGGGGAAAAGGTCACAAATAAGGCTGGAGTTCAAAAACTCCTAAAAGGAGCCTAATGCTGATGACAACTAGGGAAGTGGGGAAGGGTCCTAGGTTGTGTAAACCCAGGACTCAGGTCTGTCCAGTCTTACAAAAGTCCGTCTCTGGTTTCCAGATAGTTTCTCTCCCTTCTCATTCTGAAGAGTCTTCACAGAGGGTGCAGAGAATGTGCCCCACTCAAAAGGCAGAGAGAGGCATGTCGGCTAGATCACAGAACTTATGAAGGGGAGTAATGTGTAATGAGACTGGAAGGACAGTTAGGGCTTAGGTCTTGATGGGTGTTATGGCCATAAGAGCAGTTTGTCTTTGATCCTCAAAGTAGAAGAGAGTAAATGGAATTGAGGAGAGCAGTGACATGGTCAGACTTAAACTTTAGGATTGTCCCTTGGCCCTGTGTGGACTAGGATGGAGGGGAGAAACTGGAAGTTATTAGGGGCTTGCAGTAAGGCAGGGAAGAATTGAGGAAGACCTGAACTAGGGTGGTGGCTGTGTGAATGAGAGAAGGGAAGGGGGTAGGGATAAAGGGAAGAGATGGAAGGCGTTGAAGAGTCAGGGGTGACACAGAGGTGGCGGCTCTGTGTGTCTAGAATGATCGTGTTGTTGGAGAAGTTAGGAAGGGTGGGGTATGTGAGTGAGGGAGAGGGATGAATTCTGCTTTGGACATGTTGAGTTTGAGACGCCTTCAGGAAGTCCAGGTGGAGATGTCTAATGGGCAACTGGTGATACGTGGGATTGGAGTTCACTAGAGAGACCAGAACTGCCATATAGGCCCCATATGTGTAGAGAAGACAATTGAACCCATGGGGACTGATCCAGATGGTATTTCATAAAGAATATACATGCTAGGGGCGGCTAGGTGGTGCAGTGAATAGAGCACCAGCCCTGGAGTCAGGAGTACCTGAGTTCAAATCCGGCCTCAGACACTTAACACAAAAACTAGCCGTGTGACCTTGGACAAGTCACTTAATCCCAACTGCCCTCCAAAAAGCAAAAAAAAAAAAAAAAAAGAATATACATGCTAGATTTTTCAGGATAATTGTTGTTCTATGAATTTTCTATTAATTACATTTTCAGAGAAGGCATAGATGAACATTACCCAAACATTTTGTCATCTTCTATTCATGAATATCATTTTGCTTCTTGTCTCCTGTGTTTGGGATCGTCAGGAACTTTATAGAAAGTAGATCTTGACTAACTCTCCTAGCTCTTGGTTTCTGACTCTGGCTCCCTCTGATCAGAGACTGATCTCCTTTGGTTTCTCTATTTTCTTGGTACTGGGTCTTGGCTGAACATTGTAGGCATAGGATAATTTGATATAGTGAAAAAAGCACCAAACTTGGAGCCAAATGTCCCACCGACTCTTCCTAGCTCCATGCTGAGACAAGTCCTTTATCTTTTCTGAGCTTTACTTTTCTTCTTTGTGAAATGGGGATAATATTAAGTGTAGTATGAGGGGCATTGTGGTGTAGGCCATGGTGAGGCAGCCTCTGGGCTGGTGATATGAAACCGCACTAGAAACGAGCCCACTAAGCTCTTCAGAGGAATTCCCGTGTGCCTCTTAGGGGCTTTGAAAACACACACCAACATTCGCTAGACTCTGTTTTTGTTTTGTTAAATATTTCCCAATTGCGTTCTAATTTGATTCAGTCCGTACTCAGGAGTGTTGCTGACTGAACGTTTGTTCCTTCTACTCTAGGCAGCTCTCCAAGTTGCAGAGAAGGTGCCTGCATTGCTAGGAGTTTCTTCTTTACCTGGAAGTTCCTGAAGTCAGTGAAGTCATATATCCCATTCCTTTCCCCTTTTCCTTCTATCCCTGTGGTCAGTCATACCCTACTTAACAGGACTTAATGGGATGATGAAAGTAAAACAATTTTCCAATTTTAAAAGACCTGAATTGTTATCCATAATAAATAATAGTAATAATGTTTTCAATTATTTGGTCTATAGGTCTTTTATCAAACACTATTTGCCAGGCACTTTGCAAAGCTGGGAAGACAAAGAAATAGAAACAGCCACAGCCCTCAAGGAGCTCATATTCTGATAGGGGAGACAGCTTGTAAACAACTAGGCTTCCAGGGAAGGCACTAGCAGCTGGGGATCTGGGGAAGGTCTATTGAAGGGACTAAGCAGCCTAGATAAAGAGGCAAAGCATTACAGACATGGGGGGGGGGGTGGCCAGTACAGAGCCACACTGTTGGGATGCTCCCTGTTGAGGAGCTGCACGCAGGTAGGCCATAGCAGCATGATCTCTGCGTTGAGGGAGGGAAACAAAGAGGAAGGTTGGAAAGTTAAGAAGTGACCTGTCTGTGAAAAACTTTAGAGGGCAGAGGAGTTGGTTTTGGAGGCAATAACCACCGAGTTTTGAATAGGAAAGTGATCTAGTCAGCCCTGAGCTTTAGGAAGATCACTTTGGGAGCTGATTGGAGAATGGATGGAGGCCGGGAGTTCGGGTAGAGCATTGTCATGGTAGTAAAGCACGGATGATGACCTGAACTGAGGCAGTAGCTGTGGAAGTGGGAAGAAGGGGACACACACAAGAGATGGGCAGATAGAAATAATGAGGGCTGGCAACAGTGTGCCTTTGTACTGGTCACCTCCATGCCTCTTGGGTGGGTGGGCTAGCTGAGAGGGAAATGGTGAGGATAATATGAGAATGATGGGAATGACCCTCAACAGTGATGAGGAGTTTGGGAGGAGAAAGGACATCCAGTTTAGTATGTCCAAAAGGAGTCTGGAACTCAGGAGAGTGATTAGGGATAGATATAAAAGATCTGGGAGCCATCTGCTTAGAGATGGTGATTGCACCCCTTGTGTTGATTGTGTCACTAAGCAAGATAGTATTGAACTGAGGTTCTTTTTTTTTTTTTTTTTTTTTTT
>JAQQSW010010389.1:0-13000 GCA_028646575.1 Pseudocheirus occidentalis | reverse complement strand
GCTTTTACATCACTTCCATTCCCCAAGGCATCCCTTCCCCCACCCCGTCTACCTCTCAGACAGCTTTTGTTTTTACAAAGAATGAAAAGAAAGAGCAAATATTTCGGCAAAACTAGCCTATAGATCAACCAATTCAGACCGGATATGGAGTGTTCAGGACACACCCATCATCCTCCCCCTCTGCAAAGAGGTGACAGAAGAGCATCTTCCTACCTCTGGAGCTGAGCTTGTTCAGTATGATTGCCCAGTATTGTTTTTTTTTAACTGCACGTGCCCATTTCCCCGTTGTTGCAACCTTTTGTGTGATCAGAAACTGACAAGGTGAGCAAATTATTTCAAGCGGGTCCTTTGAAAACACTTGTTCTCCTTATCATTCCCTTCCATTACCCAGAGCTGCAATCTATTGACCAAGATAATCAAAAAATCTTTTGGTAAATATACTTAACATGTAGCTGAGTGTAATCAGACCTAAAATCAAGGACAGATACAGATCTTTATTGGGTTTTCGAAATTTAACCAAGGCATAGCTCAAAGAAAAGACTGAGCATAAAGAAGGAGTCGTGACAACTGGGAACAACCAAGCATCTTATTAAGTGCTCAGTGCTAAGCACTAGGAATAGAGTATAATGGGGAAGAGGGCGGGAGAGTTGGTATGAGCATGTGCAGAACGCTAGGCTGATGCAATCCCAACATGAAAGTGACTGCCCTGGGAAAGCACGATGATGTGTAATAGAAGTGCCGGCTTGGTGATCTGGGGGAGCACGTGCAGACATTCTCTGTTTCCAGTTTGCTAACAACATGATAAAGCGAGAAATTTTTGATTGGCTGGAACTGGGGTCTATTCAAAAGGCACTAACTGGCCAAAATTATGCCTAGTGCTAATTCCAGTCTAGAATAATGTTCGTGTGAAGAGGCAAAGACTATTTTTTTTTTTTTCTGCAAGGAGAGAGGCCTCAGGTCTTGTCTCTACGCAGGTTGTAGGGGGTGGAGGGTTGGGGGGCAGGTTGTAGGGGGTGGAGGGTTGGGGGGTGTTGTGTGTGCGTGATTGCTGTATGGCCCTGCTATTTGTTTTCTATCAGTTGGGTATTTTTCCTGCCCTTTGAATTTGTCATAAGCTAAATGAAAAGGAAAGTACTGAGCAGCTTGTCTGACCCAGTCTTGCAGGAGCTGAGACAGGGGTTTTATCCAGTAGCTGTTCAACGTTTGGAAGTGACTGATGAGGCCACTGCCACATAGAAACTACTTTAAGGAGTCTAGTCTCCCCAGCGTGTAAGATTGTAGAGCCTAGAGTGTCCCACAGCCCCACGTATTGGGGAGGAATATTTTTACTTCTTGCTTAGTATATATTCATTAGTAAAAGCTAATGGAAATGAATAGGTTAAATGGAACTGAGACACTAGGCACTAATAGTTAACACTGGAATTCAACACACAGAAATGAGATTAAACTCATTGACATTAGACAAAGGCCCTCATCAATACTCACCGAATCTTTTGGGGGAGGTATAATCTGCTTCTCTGTGGGAGAATGAACCCTGAGTGTCCTTGTTCCTATCCAAGAATCATTAATCAACTCTGTCTCATGAACAAGAGAGGGGAAGAAAGATAAGGATTGATATGTTAAGAGATCAAGAAAGGGGAGGAGAGATTTAAGACAGCTAGATGGATGACTTCAGTTTTTTTCAGTGAATTGCAAAGCAAAATGTTCAGAAGAGCTTGGGAAATGTATGCCTTGCTGGGAACCATTTGGTCAAAAGAGGATGAAATAAAGATGCAGGATGAGAGATTCGTTTTTGTTATTGTTGTTGTTGTGGTTATGGCCAATGGGGAAATTTACTTTGCTGGACTATACACATTTGTTACTAGGGTTTGTTTTTGTTTTTCTAATTGGGAGGGAGGGAGGCAGGAGAGAGAGGTATGTTGGGACTAGCTCCTTTCTATCCTAATAAAAAAAAATCACAAGGAAGACTAGAAAGATCCTGAAACAAGCAGGATAGTTATTTATATACTTAAAAAGAAAATAAAAAAGATCCATAGAATAGAGGTTCACTGTTTCAGGTACAATTTTCACCCTCTAATTAACAATGTATATGTAAAGTCTCATTTTATCTCGTATATCTTTTAAAAAAATATTTTCCGCCAATTACATCTAACACAATTTTTAACATTTGTTCTTTCTCTCTTTTTTTTTTTTAAGTTTTGAGTTCTAAGTTGTATCCTTTCCTCCCTCCCCTGTCCCTTTCCTGAGATGGTAAGCAATCTGATATAGGTTGTACATGTGCAATCATGTAAAACGTTTCCATATTAGTCATTTTGTAGAGTAAAATTTGAACAAAAAGTAAATGGACAAAAGAAGGAAGTGAAAAATAGTATGCTTTGGTTTATATTCATATGCCAAATATATTCCTATTTCTTTGGAGGCAGATAGCATTTTTCATCATGAGTCCTTTAGGATTCTCTTGGATCACTGTATTCCTGAGAATAGCTAAGTTATTTACAGTTGCTCATCATATGATATTGCTGTTGTTGTGGGCAATGTTCTCCTGGTTCTGCTTTCTTCACTTTGCATTAGTTTAAGTCTTTCCAGGTTTTTCTAAAATCATTCTGCTCATTTTTTTTTATAGCACAAAAGTATTCCTTATACTATACAGCTTGTTCAGCCATTCCTCACTTGATGGGTATCACCGAAATTTCCAGTTCTTTTATTTAGTATATTTTTAAGTTAAAAATTTTGGAAGGGGGGTAGGCAGAAGAGTGGGATAGAGAATCATTTGAGAAGTAGAATAATTGCCCTGCTTCATTTAGGGCTCAGTTTAGATGAGATCATCGACATTTATAGTGAACCTGGTCAGTTGGTTAAATGGAAATACTGATCATTGGGTCTAACAGTGCTGAGAAAACAAGTAGTCTTAAGTCATTGACATTAGAGGCAGCTGCCTCTTAGTTTTATGATTTCCTCCAGCTCCATTTAGTATCACTTGAATAGGGAAGGAGAAATAATGTTGGGAGTAGTACAGATTTGGACTTTGACATGATGTGATTGTTGATAGAAGAAAGGAGCAAAGTATTTGAGAGGAAAGGATAGTGCCAAGTTGAGCTGGTTATCCCTTCCTCCCACCACGGGATGATGAGAAGTATCACATTTGATGTATAACAGTGCCAGGTTCCTATGGGCCACAACTGGGCAGTGGCCAAAATTCTTGGCAGTACCATAACTCTACCCCCCAACATAATGAAACACACAGAATTTATCCCCTTCTATGAAATTCCTCCTGGAGTGGGGTGGGGTGGAGTGGGATGCAATATGTGGGGAAGGCCACAATCTCTCTTCAGGGTCTTACTGGAGGGGTAGGAAGTGGCACAGAACTCATGGGGAGGATTTGGTGCTGATGCTTACTTGGAAAGAATCTCTGTCTTCCTGGGCAAGGGAAGTGCTTTGCTGTGGATCTCGGGGAAATCTTGACCTCTGTCTTCTTGTATGGAGAAGAGGGCCTTTTTTGGGTGAGAGGATGGGAAAGTAAGTCTGGAAAATTGATCACAGGCACATAAATTGCTCCTTTGGGAGGAATTTCAGACAGAAGGACCACAGAAGCCAAGCTCTGATTGAATCCAGAGCTAAAACTGAATTTCTTCACATCTCCACATTATGCTCATTGACAGGCTTTATCTATAGACCTCTGGGGAAGAGCTGGCAACTACCTCCTGTGGTATGCCGTCCCATTTTGGGGTGTGTGTGTGCATGCACATGTGTGCATGCTCACATCTGTATGTCAGTGTGTGTTGCCCACATAGGTCATGTATATCTACATAGGTCTATCTGTGGGGCTAGAGAAGAGGCACAGATAGACATAACTAGAACTTCATCTATACATTCCACTTCAAAGGAGACTGATTTCTTCGTGGAGGGGAGCAGGAGTTTGGGAATAATGAGGCTGACTACTCTGCTCTCTGGAATAGAATTATATCAGTCTGTCTCATGTTAAATACTGTTAGTGTCAGGGAAATAATTTTTAGGTTCAAGCTACACCCCTGATCACTATGCCTTAAGGAGGAAGGAATGCCTCAAGCAAGGCAAGGTCTTGATTCCTTTCCCACTAAATTCCAGGTACACATAGACTGCACACAGTGAATAGCATTATAAACCCATTTGTCCAAGCCCAGAGCAAACAGAAGCCAGAGAAGTTATACAGACTGGATAAGAGAGTAAGGCTGCTGACTTTGCTTCATTTTAATCTAATTCATGTGAAAGTCATTGGTCTTCTTCAAGAATGAAGGATGAATAATAACAACAGATGAAAATATACCAGATAATATGTGGAGTGAATGAACCATTCCCTTGGGAGTAGATATTTCAGAGAGAGAGAAAGAGAGAGGGACAGAGAGAGAGAGAGAGAGAGAGAGAGAGAGAGAGAGAGAGAGAGTCAGAATCCTAGATGTTAACTGAGGGGAAATTAATTGAAGTCTAAAATGCAGCTATTGCATGATTGATAAATGTGTCAGAGGACACGAGTAGGAAGTTTTGAGAAGAAAAAATTCAAGCTATATATGTGGAAAAAGTTCTCTAAATCAATACTAATGAGAAAATACAAAATAAAACAATTCTGAGATTCTACTTTATGCCTACTAGATTGTCAAAACTGACTGATAAAGAAAAATGCCAAATGCTTGAGGGCCTGCTGGCATAGCTATGAAATGTCCTAACCATTCCAGAAAGGAATTTGGAAGTGTCCCCCCAAAGTTATTAAACTTTGCCTATTTTTTGACTCTGTGGTACCACTACTAGGTTGATACCCCAGAAGATATTGAAGGAGAGAAAAGACTTGTATGTATAAAAATACTTACGGCAGTTCTTTTTGAGGTGGCAACAGATTGGAAACTGAGGGAGTGCCCATCAATTGGGATTGGGGAGTGGTTGACCAAATATATCAGTGGTGGAAATATTACAGTGATGCCAAAAAATGCTGAAGGGAATGGTTTCAGAGAAACCTTGACAAGACTTGTGTGAACTGATATACAGTGAAGTGAGCAAAACCAGGAAAATAGTTTACATAATAACAATATTGTAAAGACAATTAACTTTGAGGTTCTTTAGGCCTGCTAAACACAGTACCCAACCATAATTCCAGAAGACTCACAATGAAACCTGCCACCCACTTCCTGATAGGGAGATGATGGACTCAGAAGGCAAACTGTTTTTTTCACCTTAGGACACGGCTGATGCAGAAATTTGTTTTGCTTCTCTATTCTTTTTACCCTATTCATAGCAGGGTTTTAATTTTTCTTGCTTTCTCAGTGAATGGTGGAGGTGGAAGGGAGAAAAAGCAGATTTTGTTTGGAAAAATTTGCTTTTGATTAAAAAAAAAGAGGGCCAGTACAGATTAGTAAGACACTCTGTTGGAGACTTCCTGCCAGGCTGACATTGAACCATTACCAAATATGCCTTGAGTGTTTTGTCATCCAATCAGCTCTGAAAATAATTATCTGTTCCATATCTCTATCTTCTCCACACAAATAATGAGATATTTTTATTAATGACTGCCAAAAATCCACCAAAGACACAATACTTTAAATAAAGCATTTTCTTTTATTGTCAAACTTCAGATAGATAGGGGTGAGTAAGGAACCATAGAGAACACTGCACAGAAGGTCTTGATTTGAGAGAGAAGGCAAGGAAGGCCCCCCCCCCCAAGTGGGAGGGACTTATTCAAGGTGGCAGAGCTGGCAAAGGAGAGAGCCAACAAGGGATTAAATCTCTCTGGGTTGGCGAGTGGGTGGTAGAGGATCAGAAGTGTGTCTTTGCCGGACCTTGGGGTGGGTCCTGGCTGACTGCTTCAGAAGACAGGAGGAAGATCTTTTGACTTGTGGCTGTGGGACTGTAGGTTTGGATGGGATGCAGGCTTCTGTCTTCTGGATCTGTCTGGTTGCCAAGGGAAGCAGAAGCTGACCTGTGGTCCAGCTGATTTCTTCATCAGTTGCTGTCCTTGGTCCTGTCTCCCAGGGCCTAAACCATTGCACAAGGTCAGCCTGGGCTGGCCCTGCAGGAACATAGTTCCAGATAGACACTCCAAATCTCTGGTAGGTGTCCAGCTTCTTATACTCATATTCTTCAGTCACATGGGCAGGAGAAAGAGACAGAGGAACACCTTTCCTCCTAAGGCCAGGCAGGACTCCTTTCTGGTTGGAGGAAGCACTGCTTTTATCTTGGAAAAATGACATCTCCCTGCATCCCCAGATTACTGAATGCTCCCCAGTCCCTCCCAAGTTAAGACACAGGAGATTCTGGGGTGGTGTGGTAATATATGGGAAGGGTGTGCTATTCCCCACTCCTCTTGCCTCCTCCCCATAGAAATTTAAGATTGGAAGGATCAGAGCAGAGAGGGTGGGGATCTGGGTGGTGGGGAAAGTAGGTCATGATAGGATCACCTCTGGGGCTGGGAAGTGATCTTGATGGAATGACAGGGGATTTGGGTGGTATGTAAGTAGGGATGGGATTTACTTACCTGGACATAATAGGAGTGCCTCTGGGCTGGGAAGTGCCTGTTGGGGCTTCTTTGGAGAATGTAGGCATTTTTTGCTGGAGAAGTCTCTGTGTATGAGCAGGCAATGTGAGAATGGATTGAGATCAGAGACTGAACTCTGTGAATTCCCATTATGGGGGCAGGGCTTTTGTTTAGCTGAATGCAGTATGTTTTTTAGGGCCTTATCTCCAGCACTACCTCTTTGTACAGAGTAGACTCTTAATACAAGCTTAATATTTCTAGTTGACTTCCCAGTGGGTATGAGGTATGTGGTTAAAAAAGAATGTATATGTCACAGTCCAGGCCTTATCAGTAGTTTATCCTGGGACACAGATACTGTGGGTCCTTTTCAGGCAAACTTCAATCTAGCCACTTTAGTGCCCAATATCTTTGAAGCCCTCAACAAAGACTTCGGCTATTTGGGAGTAAAAGAGCAGACAAGTGTGCTACTGCTTCATGAGAAGACAATTTTATTACTAGTCCCTGGGATGGGCCCTTAAGGTGCAGATGCATCCAGGTTGGGGAAAGTGGGGTTTAGGGTGGGCCCTTTGGAAGAGGAGTTGATATGTCTTACCTGAGGGAAGCTGTGAGGGCTGAAAATGATACACTGATCTAGAACAGAAGGAAGCAGCTTCCAGCACTGGCTTTTTCTGAGACTCCAAGCTTCTTTGGTTTTCCCTGGATTTCATTGTACTGAGGAGAAAGGAAATCAGAAAGAGTTAAGTGGAGTGAAGGTTGTTCTGAGAAGATCTTGTCCTTACTACCTCCACATTTGACTATGAGAGTGACATAGACTTTACAGGACTAAAAGCTGGCAGGGGCCTTAGGAATCCTCTCATTTTAGAGACATGGGGTGACTTGCCCCAAGTCATATAGATAGTTGTAACTGGCAAAGCAGAGATTTTGAGATCTTCAGATTCCAAATAAAGAGTTTTCCCATTGTACCCAGTTTTTGTCTCTCCCTCCCTGTATGATGTGTTCAGCATAAACCTGGAGTTTGAGTGGGAGGCCTAAGTGCAAAAAGCTTGCTCGACGTTTGTTAATTTACTTCTGCCACCATTTTCTGTTTTTCTGCCCATTTAAGTCAGTAGCCTTCATCCCTCAATCACCCCTCTTCCCTCCCAGTGGAGAACAATTGCCATTCTTCTGAAGCTTTAACTTACTTGTGGGACAAAAGTGAA
Source organism: Pseudocheirus occidentalis (assembly GCA_028646575.1). Classification (NCBI taxonomy): domain Eukaryota; kingdom Metazoa; phylum Chordata; class Mammalia; order Diprotodontia; family Pseudocheiridae; genus Pseudocheirus; species Pseudocheirus occidentalis. The sequence continues at coordinate 5,302 of JAQQSW010010389.1, read as the reverse complement.
CAATGACTCCAGTCCGTATAAACTTCAATGAGTTGTGAGTGCTAGATGGCCTCTGTGGCTTCCAGATGGTCAGGGATCTTCAAGTGCCTTGTCAGAGCTTCAGTCTGAGATATTGGATGTTTGGTGTGGCCTTCAGCCTATTGGCTTTGGGAAATGGATCCTGGGTTAATCCTGTCTTGGGTTGGGGGGGGGAGCCTCAGACTCTTTTGTTAGACCTCAGCCTCTGAGCTGTGCTTCTTAGTAGGTACTAACTCCTCCAGGGTGGTCACTCAGTAGGTGCTAATGCCTTCATAAAGTCGACCTCTTAATACACACCTCTTTGGCCATAACTTCTTAGCGGTCAAACTTGAATTCCCCATCCTGAGAGCTTCCTGAAGTCAGGGTCCCAGTGCTGCCTTTGTTCAGGTAGGGAGATGAGGCTTGTACTTGAAGTAGAACACAGAGCGGGGTTGGACAGGCGTTTAAGAGATGTACACCCAGGGGGCTTGGGTCTGCAGTGGCTGTAAGCTGGACAGTTAAACTCTAGTGGGATTTCCACAAACAGAAATGGAGGGAATGGGGTGGGCAAGACCTCAGATGGGAAGGTCCAGGAAAGACAGTACAGACTGGATTCCAGGGGGAATGACTGGAAGTGGGGAGGGAGCCCAGGGAGGTGATTCTTTGTAACGGGGAATAAGATCCTAAAGTGGGCAATTATCAGGAGAGTGAGGAGGAGGGTACGGATCAAAAGAGAATCTGCGGAGATAGACTGAACAAGTAGGTCTGACCGTTAGAGATGATGGGGCAGGAGGCACCTCCCACATGCCTCTGAGCCTTTTGGTCTGGGTGAGTTGGGAGAAAGGGAAGCCCTCACAGACATGCAAGGACACCCTTTAAAAGGACCTATTGACTTTTTAGGTCTGGGACGTTAGCAGATGTCCAGAGATAGAACAACTCAATCCCTCACAGAGTATATTAAGAAACCAGTGTGGTGGGTGAGAATTATCTCCTCTGCTTTATAGACAAGGAAACTCTGAGAAGAGTTTCAGGACTGCCTCAAAAAGGTAACATGATGGGGTGGCTAGGTGGCAAAGTGAATAGAGCACCGGCCCTAGAGTCAGGAGGATCTGAGTTCAAATCCAGTCTCAGGTACTTAACACTTACTAGCTGTGTAACCTTGGGCAAGTCACTTAATCCCAATTGACCTGCCCTCTCCCCTCAAAAAAGGTAACGTGATTAAGGCCCTAAGGAGCCCAGGGATAGCAGATTAAGACATTGCTGAAGGCTACTACATGTGGGGAGGAGGTGAGGGACCCCAGATGCTAAGGGGAACAGAGAAACAGGGAACAGGATGGAGCCAAGTAACTCTTGTCAATTCAACAAAAACATGCAACGTTTTCCATGGGGACATCCCTTTATTTTCCAATTTTAAAAGGTAGGAATACAAAGGATTACACATTGTGAACAATCAGAGACCTCAAGGATCATTTAGTAGGAGCCTCTCATTTTAGAGAGAAGAAAACTGAAGCTAAGGAAAGGGAGGTGACTAAGTCAGGGTCACACAGTAAGGCAAAGGTAGCCAGCATTGGACCAGACCTCTCAGGGGCCAGGGCAGGGTGGCTCAAGGGTTGTAGTTGAGTCTTCTCTTGGCCTTGGGATGGGGCCTGGCTGAGCGCTTAGGAGGGTAGGAGGCTGATGATCTTTGGTTTGGGGGCTGTCCGATCATCTGACTGGGAGTGATATAGGCCCCTGGCCCCTGGATCTGTGTGGGCTCCAAGTCAGGCAGGTGCTGACCACTGGAGCAGCCAGAACCCTCCTCAGTTTCTGTACTGAGTCCTGACTCCAAGGGCTGTAAGCATTGCATGCTGTGAAGCTGGCCCGGCCCAGGGGGCCTTTGGGGAGCCTGGTTCCAGAAAGATGCTCCCAACTGCAAGTGAGAGTCCGATTTCTTCTCAGAGTTTTGTATTATCTGTGAAGGAAAGAGGGAGTGGCAGGAGTCAGAGGGCTCAAGCAGGGTTAGGGGTCCTCACTCTGAACTCCACGATTTCCATCCTCATTGTGGGAGGAAGCACCACATTTATCTTGGTAATGTTTTGGATTGCTTGTGTCCCAGGGTTCTTGAGCCTTCTAACTTAAAACACAAGAGATTCCTATCCGTCTCCTAGGGGTCTGGGGTGAGTCCAATATCTGGGGAAGGCCAGTCATTAGACCCCCTTCATAGGGTCTTCCTGTGGAGACTACAGATATCAGAGATCAGAGGGAGACTAGGGTAGGAGGGGTGGCAGGGCTTACTTACCTGGGCATAATCTATATCTTTCTGAGTTGGGAAGTGCCGGCTGGAGCTTCTTGGGGAAATCTGGGTCTTTTCCTGCTTGAGTAGATCAAGGGGCATTTCACCTGTGGATGAAGAACTTAGCCGGTATGTAAACTCTCATCAAGAGGCCACAGGAACACAAACATCCCAGGTCTTGACCAAATCTCTCCATCTTGTTCAAAGCTGGAGGAGGTTTGGACCAAAGCATCCCCCGATCTAGCAGACTAATAAACCCTGTCAGAAAGGATATCTGGTTGGTGTGCCTTCACCTGTTGGTTGATGGAGCCATGCAGGCTCTTCATGATTCTAGCTTCCTTATTTAGATGCCTACTTACCACTGTTTCAATAGCATATAGTAGAATAGTCAGGAACCAAAATTAGCTTCACTGACATATATATATATATATATATATATATATATAGTAGATTTTGCTCCTTCTTCCCTTTCTTTGTGTGTGAAAACCAGGACATTTGCCATTTCCCAATTGATATATGCTCAAAGTATACAAATAGGCAGTTTTCAGGGGGAAAAATTCTAGCTATCAACAGTCGTACTAAAAAATATTGCTTTAAATAACTAATAATTAGAGAAATGAAATTAAAACAACTAGATGGCTCCTACCCATTAGATTGCCAAATCCAACAAAAAAGAAAGCTAACAAATATTGGAGAGGCTGCAGGAAATCAAGAATATTAATTCAGCGTTGGTGGACCTGTGAATTGGTTTAGTCATTTTGGGAAAGTAATTTGGAAATGATTCTCCCCAAAGTCACTACACTGTGTATATTCTTTGACCCAGCAATCATCGTGCTAGGCCTTTTCCACAAAGAGATCAAAGAAGGAAAAGAAGGGTACTGATATATAAAAAATATTCATAGCAGCCCTTCTTGTTGCTATGGATATTTTTTTGTATCCTCATACATTCTTCCTTCTGCCTCTAATTTTCTGATGATGTCAAACTTCATGTGTAAATCATGTAGTCATTTGGAGCTTGTCTTGGTGTTGGCTGTTGGTCTGTACTTCGTTTCTGCCAGACTGCTTTCCAGGTTTCTCAGCAGTTTTTGTCAAACAGTCCCATTAGCTGGGTTGATAAAACATAGGCTACTGTGCTTGTTTGCTTCTGTATAATGTCTGTCTAATCTGTTCCACCAATCAACCTCTCTATTCTTACTCATTATCAAATTGCCTTGATGGTTACTGCTTTGTAGCATAGGTTAAAATCTGGTACTTTAGGCCTCCTTCCTTTCCACTTTTTTCCATTTGAAATTTCCCTTGAAATTTTTGACCTTTTGCTCCTCCAGATGAATGTATTTATCTATCTATTTATTCATTCATTCATCTATCTATCTATCTATCTATCTATCTATCTATCTATCTATTTATGCTATAGGAAATCATCCTATGGTAGTTTGATTGGTATGGCCTTAAATAAACTAGTTTAGACATTACTATCATTTTTATCATATTGGCCTGGCCTGCCTATGAGCAATGAACATTTCTCCAATTATTTAGATCTATCTCAGGTTTCTTACCTGGGAGATCCAGGGAGGATAGAAGGCTACACCGTTTCACCAGCTGGGGGTAGATAGGGTCAAGCTCTGTCTGCATCTTATTTTCACAGGTAATAATCAGATCCTTTACTTCCATTTTCACTGAGTGGAAACAGAAAATAGGTAAATGGTGTGGAGGTGCTTCTGACTGGGCTCTGGGTTTGTTGTCTGCCTTCCCTCCCCCACCCCCATAGATCTTGGAGCAGTTTTGGAGCAGTTTGAGCAGAGGAGATTTTAAAGAAACTATTCCAAATTCCTCATTTTACCATTTTGTAACCAAGGAAACCAATGCCCTTAGAAGTGGTCACTTTCTGAGAGTCTCAGAAGTAGGTCACAGAAGCCAAGCAGAGAATTAGGTCTTCTATACTAGGGTATCTCCTAGTCATTTGGCATTTATGAAGCCCCTACTTTGTGTCAGGACCTGTACTGAGCACTGAGGATACAAAAAAAAAAATGGCAAAAAGCAGTCCTAATCTCAAGGCACTCAGAGTCTAACAGAAGACAGCATACAAACAGCTCTGTACAGAGAAGACAGAGCCGGGATCTGGTAGAGGGACTCTCAGAGGGAGGCATCAAGATTCAGGAGGACTGGGAAGGGGTTCTTGCAGAAGGTGAGATTTGAAGGCCAGGGCAGCTAAGAAGAGGTAGAGATGAGAGAGGGAGTGTTCTAGGCATGGGGGAGAGCCAGTGAAAAGAGAGAGGAGATGGAGGGTTGGCTGGGTTTTAGGAACAGCAGGGAAGCCAGTGTCATTGTCCATGGAGGAGAGGAAAACTGGAAAGGTTCTGAAGGGCTTTAAAAAAGCCAAGCAACCCCAGTTTCTGGGTTAAGAATTCACTATTTGACAAAAATTGCTGGGAAAATTGGAATATAGTATGGCAGAAACTGGGCATAGACCATCATCTAACACTGTACACCAAAGTCAAGTCTAAATGGGTTCATGATCTAGGTATAAAGGCTGATACTGTAAATAATCTGGAGAAGCAAGGAATATTTTACCTGCCAGATTTATGGAGTAGGGAAGACTTTATGACCAAAGAAGAGTTGGAAAGCATTATAAAATGCAAAATGGATAATCTTGATTATGTTGAAAAGTTTCTATACAAAAAAAGCCAACGTAATCAAGATTAAGAGGAAGTAGGAAATTGGGAAAGAATATTTACAACCAGTGTCTCTGATAAAGGCCTCATTTCTAAAATATACAGGCAATTAAGTAAAATTTATAAGAACACAAGTCATTCCCCAATTGATAAATGGGCAAAGGATATGAACAGGCAATTTTCAGAGGTAGAAATTAAAGATATCTTTAAGCACATGGAAAAATGCTCTAAATCACTATTGATTTGAGAAATGCAAATCAAAACAACTTTGAGATACCACATCTCACCAGTCAGATTGGCTAAGATGACAAAACAGGAAAACGACAAGTGCTGGAGAGGATGTGGAAAAACTGGAACTCTA
>JAQQSW010010388.1:0-13001 GCA_028646575.1 Pseudocheirus occidentalis | reverse complement strand
AAAAAATCATCTCTTCCTCTCACTGTCATTGCTTTACAAAAATGCTTACCAATCAACTTCTCTATTGCTTTGCAGAACAAGCTATCATTTCCCTTCTGTTGTTCTGTATAGGTTGTCTCAACCTAATGGAATATAAGCTTCTTGAGGACAGAGAATGACAATATCTTATTTTTTTATCCTTTGTTTCTGTCATAATTTTAGCAATTGATACCCAGAATCATATATAATAAATTCTCATGATTTCTGATATGATAAGTTCACCATGAATATAAAATCATTAGATTCCTTGGAGCTTTTGGTTACTTTAGCAGTTTCTAGAGTGGTCTTACATATAGATCAGTGAAATTCCTCTTCCTTTTTATTAGTGTATTGTTGATCAATTAATGTTGAACTCAAGGCCCATTGCACTAATACTCATTCCTCAACAATGCTTATCTAATATAAGTCTTTTCTCTGTAAGGTATGTGATAGTCTTCTTGTGCTTAGGGACACTACAGAAAACTTCAATTTTAGAGGACTTTTAAAGAGTGCAATCACCAACAAATAGCACTAAAATGTGAAAGACATGGCAATTCAATAAAACATGAAAAGGTCACTTTTTGTAGTATGAGAGCTGAACAAAAAGGCAGAGCAATACTTTTTCAAACTCAGCGGAGAACATCCCTTTTGGATAACTTAAATTGTTTACCACCCTGGGCATATCCGTGAATGACATCTTTTTATTGTTTTTAAACTTTATTCATTTTTAGTTTTCAACATTCATTTACACAAGATTTTAATTTCCAAATTTTCTCCCCATCTCTCTACTACTCCCCACCACAACATGTTTACTGATGACTCCTTCACCTGGTCTGCCCTCTCTTATCGCCCTCATCCTTCTCTTTAACCTCTTCCCCCTTACTTTCTTGTAGGACAAGATGCATTTCTATACCCCATTGCCTGTATATCTTATTTCCCAGTTGCATGTAACAAAAATTATTTAACGTTTTTTTAAACTTTGAGTTCCAGATTCTCTCCCTTCTTCCCTCCTCACCCACCTCCACTGGCAAGACAAGCAATTCAATATAGGTTATCCATGTGTAGTTATGCAAAATATTTCCAAAGTAGTCATATTGTGAAAGACTAACTGTATTTCCCTCCATCCTATCCCACCCCCTACTTAGTCCATTTTCTCCTTTGACCCCGTCCCATTTCAAAAGTGTTTCCCTCTGACTATAACCTCCCCCAATCTGCTCTCCCTTCCATCATACACCCCTCTTAGGTTCTTCACACACACACGCACACAGACACACACACACACACACACACACTTTCCTGGAGGGCTATTCCCTCCTTACCCAAATCCAATGACAGTAAGGTTGACTCATTCCCTTTACCTCCCTGCTCTTCCCCTCTATCAATAGCTTTCTCTTGCCTCTTTTATGTGAGATAAATTTCCCTATTCTATCTCTCCCTTTCTCCTTCTCCCAATGTATTCCTCTCTTACTTCTTAATTTTATTTTTTAGACACCATCCCTTCATATGCAACTTGCCCTGTGCCCTCTGTCTTTTATACATACATACATACATATATATACACACACCCATGGTTATATACGTGTGTATGTGTGTGTAAATATACATATTCCCTTTAATAATCCTAATACTGAGGAAAGTCTCATGAATTACAAATCTCATCTTTTCATATAGGTATGTAAACAGATCAACTTTAATCATTTATGATTTCTCTTTCCTGTTTAAGTTTTCATGCTTCTCTTGCTTCTGGTATTTGAAAATCAACTATTCTGTTCAGCTCTGTTCTTTTCATTAATAATGCTTGAAAGTCTTCTATTTCATTGAATGCTCCTATTTTCCCCTGAAGGATACTCAGTTTTGCTGGGATGGTGATTGTTGGTTTTACTCATACCTACTTTGACCTCTGGAATATCACATTCCAAGCCCTTCCATTCCTTAATGTAGAAGCTTGGAACTCTAGAATTTGGTTATAATATTTCTAAGAGGGGTTTTTTGGGGGGGTGGGATTGTTTTTCAAGACATGATTGGTGAATTCTTTCCATTTCTATTTTACCCTCTGGGTCTAGAACATCAAGGCATTTTTCCTTGATTATTTGTTGAAAGATGATGTCTAGGCTCTTTTATTGATCATGGCTTTCTGGTAGTCTAATAATTTATTAATTATTTCTCCTGAATGTATTTTCCAGTTTAGTGGACTGGGTAAGTCTACCTTAAACTGTTTTTCTTTTTTAGGTTGAAAACAGAAAGGAAGATTAGCTGCACATTACCATTACGTGCCTTAATACTTTCTTGAAGAATACTTCAATAATCTTCTGCCAGAAGACATAAAGAATATCTAATTTAGTTGTTAGAGGGTCTTTTAGGAGGAACTGGCAAGACATCGTAAGTTCATAGATTGCTCACCTCACAATTTATTAGGAAACATCTAATCCAATTTTGTACACAGAGCATCTAAAGCCCAGGAAGGATAGTGACTCATCCAAGTCAATACATACCAAAAGAGTGACTAGAACCATGAAGTACCTCAAGAAAGTGGACACAAGTATTATTTTAAGGAAATATGTAGTTGCTTAACCTATAGTAAAAAACATAAACAACAATAAATATAAGGGAGATATAATTGAAAGTTTTAATTTTTAAAATTCTGTTGAAGAAAAAACTATTTATGCACTGCTCTGAGATTAACAAGATATTGTTTTTTTTTCAAATTTAAGTTTTCTTGAATAATTTCATAGGTTGTAAAATGTATCAGTTCTGTCTTACACATGTGTAGATGGAGTCTGAGACATTATATGACATACTCATGAAGAACAGAATTAGAGAGGGTGAGATAGAAAAAAAAAACAGAAAGAGAGAGTGAGATACAGAGAGAGGTAATACTTAAGGTAGATTACAAACCCTAAAATTAAGGGAACAGTAAATGGTGGATTGTATCAATGGCAGAGATCAGAAACAAACCAAAGGGTAACAGGAGACATTGAGGGAGGGTTGATGTGCACTGTATCAGGGTTTTAGGCTTTATTGGTAACAATTGTCCCTGCTGCAATAAGTAGCAAGTTCATCCTTTTCACTAGAAGGCTTCAGACTTGTTAGAGGATTAAATGGTAGTGATTTCACACACACACACACACACACACACACACTTCCTAGTGTCTAGGTTTGGGGTTATAAATTAATATTTCTTAATCTGAGGTGTTTTCCTTTAAGAAATAACATCAATTAACTATTAGATTGGGCTGCCAGCTATAATAACTAGTATTATATTTACAATCTATTTGCTGAAGTTATCCTTCTTCCCTTAGTCACATCTATTTCTATGAAACATTCACTTAAAGTCTGAATAATGTTGAATATCCTGGTCTGACAACAATCCTCCAATTTTATCTAAAACGTATCCTAGTTTCAAGCCAGTTATTCTTTCCTCTACTTTATTGTCTGCATTCTACAGATAGCAGATTCTCATAAATATGAAGGATTCTGTTTTCCCTTCCTAATTTTTGTTTTTTTGTTTTTCGTTGTAGGCATAATCAGCCAAAATGACAAGGCAGGAACAGTCCAGGAATATGCTTGGTCTTTTTAACATAATAAAAGGAAAACTAGTTAAAGACTAAACAGGAGAAAAGACTGTAAAAATCTAAATTTCCTGATGTTGGACTACTCAGGAAGGACTCCCATCTGGGAGACACTAAAATGGGGAGGATACTAAAAATAGTACTTTTCCTCATAGATTTGCCCTTTTATGGAATTGCCTTCATTTTGTTCATTATTTTACCTAGAAGCATATTTTCTCCTTTCACCATATGATGAATCAACAAATGTCTTCTGCTTCTGTCATAGTTGGGCTCCTGTTAAGTCTAATGTAAGTTCTGAAAATACAGAGAAAGGAAATAAGGGAAATCTGCCCCCAACTTATTCAAGATTAAAGATGAAAGCACAGATTAAAGATGGAAAAACTACACCAAGTGTAATTATTAATAAAAATCATAACAATTTTTCACCCTCCTGCAGAGTTTTATGGCTACTGAGTGAATTATTTAATCTCATTTAAGTCTGGCAATGGCCCATGAAACAGAAAGTGTATTGATATCATAGTAATTGAAAGCCACAGGAATATAGTAAAGATTAGATAGCTGAATGCAGGCATGCTAGGAAGTTAGCCCATTGTCAAATTCAATTTAGGTTTTCTGAAATTTAGGTCTTTTTGCGTCAGTCCCCAAGTGGTTACTGATATATTGTATGAACAAATGTTTTGTTGATAAAGAGAGGTAGTTGTTTCTCCAGCTTTTGAGTTGTTTATCCACATGCTCTGGACAATGATTATATGTCGTTTGGGATAATATTAACACTTAAGGATTTTAAGTCTCAAGATGAGAATATCATCGTTGGACATCTGATTTGAAACAACTCCTACCTCACCCCCGCTGTATTCCAGGTATTCTACCTGTTCGGACAGCTACTCTTACATCCAGAGGACAGATTTTTCATTGTATTTACAAATTGTTTGAATTAACATAAAAATGCTTTATAGTCCCCTTTCTTCACAATAGCACATATTAGTTCCATTTCACAGGTGAGGAAATAGAGCCTCAGAAATGTCAAATGATTTTCTCAGGATCATTCAGAAATATGAGTGCAAAATCAATGCTAAAATCTGGGTCTTTGACTTCAGTTCACTGGTTTTCCTATCATGCCATACCACCTCTTAAAAAATTATAGCAAAAGACCAATTGGTATAAACTTAAAACTTCAAATTCTACTTTCATTAATGTAAACAACATACAATATTAATTTAATATTCTAATTCACATTGTCTTTCTCATAAAGGTTTTTCTAGTCAAATTGATAACAATCATTTCTAGTGTCTCCATCATTAATTCCAAAGTTGATTTATCTGAATGAAACTATTGATACTAGATGAATTGGTATAAAGGGATCAGGATTTTTTTGTCACCATTCTAGAACATATTAATTCATAATGGAGAAAAATCAATCTATTTTTTTTCATCTCTTGCTTTTTTTGTGTTTTAACAAAAGAGATTGAATGGTAATGCAAACTATATCTGGCTTCTATTTTACTGAAAGGACATATTCTAGTGATGTTCTAATTTTTAGGAAAAATTCCTTCACCTCTTGTAAAGCCATGCATGAGCAGCTTTCCAGAAGCATTCTACTGTGAACAGCTTTTAAGATTCTGATTACACAGTATAGCGAACACCCTATTCCATAATAAATCAAAGTAAAGCATTCTCAGAAAATCAAAATATAGTGTTCACAACAACTTATCATGAAAATGGCCACATAGTTTTCACCAAAGTGGTCACAATATTTAGAGCAAAGAACAAAAGAACAATCATCTAATATCCCTAAGTAGGTTTGCCTCAGTCATTCAGTCATCTCAAAATACCATAGTGAGTCTTCCCCTTGTGGGGCAACTGGGTTAACTTAAATCAGTCACTTGTCTAGCAATCAGTTGCTAAGTATCATTAATCACTAAATGTAATTATGAGAAAATACACAAACCCTCCACCCCTAGGTCTCTAGTAAACTTCAATTTCATCACAGCACTCAATACCCAAGGAAAAATTTTTTCTTCATCTTGACCCAAGGAAAGTTCAGCAATCTCTGTTCCAGGATAGACAAAGCTTAACAAAGACATAATATACACTGCCAGTGTTCTCATCAATTCATTCTTTCCCTGCAGAACAGTCTCAGGACCCCTGAAAATATCAGCAAGACCTCTTCCAGGATTTCTGTAAACATATAACAAGAAAATTCTTGTTCAGTGCTTCTGAGGCAAAAACAAGGTTCCAGAACCTCTACAGCAACAGTACTGTACTTCACCAGCTAATGAGTCTGGCATAACAACACCAAAACAGACAGGCAGAATACCGACACCACTGCCATGCTTTTTCAGTTCTCTGGCAGTTTACCCAGCCCTAGGATCCATAAGAAATCTCAGCTGGCTTCCAGAACCAAAATCACTCCTCCCAGGTTTTCAAAATCAAAATCAATTTCTCCAATCTGTGTGGGGATTTCCTCCCCAGCTGTCCAGGCAACCTTCTCAGCAACAACTTCAGCCTTCACCAGATTCTGATCTCAAGAAAATCCTCTCTCAGTTCTTAGTCCAGCAGTAGCAGCCCTGCTTCCAGATGCTGCTGAGAGAAACTCTTTCTCTCTCTCCCCAGAAGAACAGATTCTGCAACCAGGTTCTTCTGAGGAGAAAATTCTGACTGTCTTTCTCTGGGGTTTTTTCTTAAATACACACAAAATATTGGATTCCTGTTTCAGCCAACCCTTTCCTGGTTACTTCAGCAATAGGAGACAGAGTTCATACTTTCTGTTTCTTTCAGTTAGGTTTAATTAGTTACTAAGGGCTAAGTACCTTCTTACTTGACATAAGAAAAAGAGGTCATCAAATTTAAATTAATTACCATTACACCTCCCCATCCTTCCTAAATCTCTTCAAACTTATCTTTAAAATGTCATTTCTTTTTACATCGTCTCATTTTGCAATATATGATTCCCACCACCTTTAGTCAGAGAGCCCAGTTTTCTTAAAATATAAATAAATACAGATTTATGAATGAATAAAGGGAAAGATAGATAAATGGTCAAATGGATGAATGAATGAATGGAATTAAAGGAAATACAAAACAGTTCAATAATAGTATCAAGAATATCAAATGAATCTGGCTGTATACACAATTTTCCAGATCCATAGTTCTTCACTATGTTCTTCAGTTCATCAGCCATCCATTTTTTTGGTTGGATATTCTTTATAACTACACTAAGGTAGAAAATAAAAATATTTTAGGCCAAAGAACAAATAGTAAATATTTCTTTTAAATGGTCTTTACCCAAACATATATGTGTGTATGTGGGTGTATATACATATATATGTGTGTATGCATATATGTATGTATATATGTGTGTATATTTATATGTGTACATGTATATGTGAATGTATATATGAGCATGCATGCATGTCTGTATATTATGTACATATGCGCTACATGTGAGTTTGTCATGTATAAATGTCTCCAATACACACATACAGGTTTGTGATCCCCTTACTTTTTCCTTCTTCTTCCCTCAATGCTGAGATACTTCATTTCAACTCAACTAAATAAGTATTCATTACTGAGTATTTGAGAAAGGGAAAAGGACATCTGAAAAGTGAGGAAAGGGAAGCTAATAGGTGAAAATGCACTCATTTTATATTTTGTTAGCCTAATTTCTATAGGAGTCCAGTGACAGATTGTCCCAATAAATGGTTTTGGATGAATGGTTTCTAGATTGGTATAACTAAACTGTTCTAAAATGTCCCTTTATTCTCATTAAAATGTTGTAAAGCTTCAGAAAAATAGCTCAGGTTTAATTATATTTTGTTTTTCTTTTTTTGTTTCCTAACTAGTTTCTGACTCCAGCTGTAATTAGTATCTATACAAGACTCCAAGACCTTCAGCAAGATATATTATACAAGTAAAATGAAGCCTGGAGACATGACTCCACCGTGAATTTCTTTGATATAATGTTTCTGTGCCACATATAGCTGTTGGTGACTCGCTTAAATTAGAGATTCTTTATGTGACCAGCATCTCCAGGCCATCTGTTTCCACAGAGCCAGTCAGGTGATTCATTTGCTATATGTTTAGAGCTGGTGCATTAGCAATTATATTATTGTTTTACTATAAACTAGTATTATATTATTATAAACCAGTATTATAAACTACAGAGCACATACAAATAGACATTATGAAGAAATATTAAAGGTTGTTTCTTTCCATAAACTCATACCCTAAAACACTGGTTCACAACCTGTAGGTTGCAACCCCTTTGGGGGTCACCTAAGACCATCAGAAAACACATATTTCTGATGGACTTAGGAACCGAGATACTACTCCTCCAGGAGGAGTCCACCCACATGCAGATATACACACAGGAATATTAAAGAGTTGTGGAAGTAGGAAGGTTGAGAACCACTGCTCTAAAGCAGAGGGACAAGTAATTTAGGTCCTTGTGAGAAACCCTTATCATTTAATGACTTCACAGAAGCCAGACAGGGTCAAGTTTTGCAAAGCTTAAAAATTAGCTCTCCAAATGTGTTGTTGTCGTCCAGAGACTTTGTATAGCTATTGAAAGCTACAAAACTGAATTTGACAGAATTTTCTGGAAATGAAAATATATTTCCACAGAAAATGTCATATTTAAAAGAGTTCCTTAATTTGTTCTGTTGGGAGTTGCTCCTAGGAGATTACCTACATTGTTGATCCAAAGAAATAGGGACTTTGGGGGGATCTTTTCTCTACAGTTGATAAATTAATCAAGGAGTAGGCTGCAGACATGCCACAAAGAACATTTCTGACTATATTCTTATTTGGGTTTAGCAGGAAGATGAGACTTAAGCCAGACATGTGGCAAAACTGCCTCAATATGAAGATCATTTTACATCAAAAATATTTCATAGACAAATACTTTTGATTCATATGCAGCTATTCCCAGTTTTTGCCAATTGTACCATGTCCAAGTCATATACTCTGTATTCTTTTAAAATTTTATTCTTACTTCCTATTTCATGTTCTATCCCTTACTCCACCCCTCTCAAACTCATGGAGAAAGCAAGATACATAATACCTATTTTACACATACATATGAAACATCAAGTAAAACTGTGTTAATAGGTGATATCATTGAAGTGCTTCTAATATCTGCAGTTCAGTGTGTGCTCTCTCTCTCCCTCTCCCTCTCCCTCTCTTTCCATAAATATTGGTTCTAATTTTTCTTTACCACATGATGAGCATGAAAATATGTTTAATATGAATGTATATAAGAAAGCCTATATAAGATTGTGCACTGTCTTGGGGACGGGGGAGGGGAAGAAGTGGGAGACATTTTAGAAATCAAAATATTATGGCGATGCATATTGAACACTAAAAATAAATTTTTAAAGAAGGAATGAAGGAAAAAAGGAAGGGAGGGAGGAAGGGAAGGAGGGAGGGTGGAAGAAAGGAAGGAAGGAAGGAAGGAAGGAAGGAAGGAAGGAAGGAAGGAAGGAAGGAAGGAAGGAAGGAAGGAAGGAAGGAAGGAGAGAAAGTTGGACAAAGTTAAAGCTCCTTCTGTTAGCTTTTTGGAATTTTATAGTATGTAGAGTTCAAACAAGGGTATATAAACAAGCAATTGATTGGTCTGCATGTATGAAGTTAAGCACTTTCTAGAAAAATCTTGTTTGCAGGTAAAATTTTGAACTTGTGATACATATACAAAAGTAAGAATAAACAGGCAATAAAATGAAAACTATTGGATAACCCCAAATACAAGCTTCTGGGGATAATTCCAAAACCTGAATGGACCCAAAAATAAAACCTTACCATTCTTTTCAGATATTTCTACTTTTCCTGGAGTGACTGTAACCCATACCCCACATACTAATTTTGTGTGATAGCTAGATTAAAACAACATAATATTGGTTTTCCTAAAACTATAATAAAGTGAGTTTTTAACCACAGAGTTAAACATTCACCATTTCAGAGAAGCCATGATTTCTTGTAGGCTGTCCCTTTTAAATTTTATAGAAAAGCTGCATTAATACTTCTAGAGTAAATCCTTTAAACAGTCAAATCTTGGTGAATGGCTCACCTACATTTTATGGAAAAACGAAACCAGCCAAACTAGCAGGGATTCTATCATATAAAGCTGCTAATATAGAATGGTTGGAGGTGTTGTTGCAGTGGTTATTAAAGGAGGAGTCTGTTTTCAAACAAGAGTATCTTTCCCTTCTATCAGGAGAAAGTTTTCTTTTCCATAAAGTCACACGATCCATTAGTATTCCTTCTTCCAAGACCATTGCCTGATGAGCTAAATCAGGGATAGACAAATTATTATGTTCCTCATTACAAATGGCTGCAAAGTAATGAAATGTCAAGTGATAATTATGATATTGCTAAGGATAGCTAAGCAGGAAGTTTCCTGATGCCACCTTCATACCTATGAAAATATTACCTATTCTTCAGGTCCCAAAGCAGATTTTATCTTCTCCCTGGAGCTTTATTTGACAGCTCTACTTGAAAGTCATCTGTCTGTCATTTGAACTCTCACATTGTCTGTCTGCAATACTCCTGTAGCATGTTTAAAAAAAAGAACAAAAGAACCAACACTGTGCCATGACTTTAAGAAACAATTCAAGAAGCAGACTTGTGGATCATTTTGGTACATTTAGCAGATAAAATGAAGACCCTAAGAGTTTGAGTGAATTGTCATCTCTTTGGATATGGAAAGTGAAATATAAACTGGAGCATAGGTCTGTTGTCTCTTATCCAATGTCCTTTCCCCTTTCTTATTCACTGTCTTAAAAGTACTGCCTTAGCCATCTTTTTAATATATATGCCATGATTTAGAGTCCATATAGTTAAAACACTTCATTTTATAGAAAAGGAAACTGAGAACAAGAGAGGTGGTTCCTTGTCTTGAGTTGCTTAGTAACAGTAAAATACACACACGTGCTTATACATATTGTGTTTATACATGCATGTATATACACACAAAATGTTACAGGTGCTAACTGCATGTGTGTAACTGAGCAGATTGGATTTTAGCATTAATAATATTAACTCCAACTCATATAGTACTTCAAGTTCTGTGAAGTCTTTCCCTCATAAACCCTTTTTATCCCCTACATTCACTTGCATACAGTTGAGTATATGCTAGCTCATATCTATTTTTTGTGATTTGGATGAATTATTCTACAACTTATTCAGGAATGCATTATATTAATAATTTTCTCCATTAACCATTTTTAAATGGAACAAGAAATTCAGACTTACCAGTCTTAATGGACTTAGGACATCCTACTTGTCAAATTTTTTTTTTAATTTCTCAGTCACAAGGAAGAAAATATTTAGTAGTAAAGGAACCCTGTTACACTGAACAATGGTTCCTGAGAAACATTTCCCATACCAGATGGCTGAAGTAATGCTACTCCTTCCCACTGGAAATCAAAGTCACTAAGACTGCTGGTCAGACTGTTCTTCCTTTTCCATTTCTAAAAAAAAAAGAAAAAAGTATATAACTGATTGTCCAATGTATATAGGAAAGAATGCCGCCAAGAAAAGAAAAAATAAGACAAAAACACATACCAATGGAAAGAGAACATTTAGAGTTCAAGGGGGGTAGAGCCTAAAATAATTGGAGAGAAATTGAGAGAACCCCATAAATGTCAACAAGCAGGATAAAAGTAGAATGCACAGAGAAAAACATGAAGAGGTCTCGGTGTTGCTAGAAAACACATAGTCATTTTGCTTAAGAGATACTGTTCCCACATAGAAGCTCAATGCTATTATTAATGAATGCCAACATGTGAAAGGGAAAAGCTAATAGGTTTAGGATTTATCTTGTTACGGATGTACATGTAGTACATATGGTACTAGACATAGTGTTGGAAGAGATCTAGGTTCAAATGCTTTCTCAGATACTAACTAGCTGTGTGGCTATGGTAAATTCACTTCTAACCTCTCTGGTCCTAGTTTCCTCATCAGTAAAGAGAGGATGTTGAAATAAATGGTCACTGTGGTACCTTCCAGTTCTGACTCACCTAGTATTGCTCCTTAATTTCAAAGCAGAGGCTAGTCTCACCTTTCAAATAGTTGCAGTCAAAAACTACTAAAAAAAAAGAAGTTTAAAGCAGAAGCAGCAAATACAAATCTATTTTATTTTCTTTTTATCTCCTCCCTGAAATATAATTAATAAGACAGAATGGTACTGGGAAAACAATCAAATAATAAAACAAACAAACCAAAAACATTGTTAATCCAGGACTCTGCTGTTGTTATTTTGCTGAAATTTCCTGCAGTAACAGATTTCAAGAGGCAGATCTTCCCTGAAGTTCCCAACACCACATCTCATGCACTGGGGTGTCAGGTTTGATTGTACTTTTACATCCTCCATGATATATTACTACCCCATTTCTGTATTTTCTTGCTTCAATTTTGTTAGACAGTCAACAACCTCCTACTGCCATTCAGCCTCTGATAACTAAAGATGATGGGTCAGTAGAAGAGCCTTGTGTGACTATTTGTACCTGAAGCAATAGGCTAGATTCAGAGATAAGGATTGGAATGGAAGCTTAGTTAATGGAAATGTACACTTGGCAATGCTATTGATAGACAGATAGATAGACAGACAGATAGAGAGAGAGATAGACAAACAGACAGACAGAGATTGAAGCAGATATATGTATAGATATATGTATGTGTATATATGTATACATGTATGTATATGTGTATATATGTCTATATGTATGGGTATGGAGCTATGTGTACACACATACACACACATGCATGAATATAAACATGCACACATACATGATTATATGCACACAACGGTATATACACACATTTATACATGTATGCATACATGTACACATATACATGCATACACATGCATTCATGTATATATTCACATGTGCGTGCATGTGTATGTGCAGTATATGAGTACAATACACACAAGCATATATTGTGTGTATGTGCATTGTCTCTGCCCATAGACATATATTCATGCACACAATTGTAGTGTTAATGAAATCAGAAGATCTTCCATGCCCCTTTCTATTGCCACCTAGTAAAGGCACTTAGCACCTAGTAAAGGCTTAGCTCCTTACTTCCAGTTAACTCCTTGGGAGTAGTTCACACCTTAACAGGAAGGGGCTGAACAGGGAGGAGCTACACTGTATATAAGGAGAGAACCAGGAGGACCTTGAGCTCTTTTCCCAGTCAACACCTGGAGATTGCACCTTTTCCTGAGATCCTCCTTGTACCGCTTCTACTGAGAACTTCTACGGACCAGGCTGAGAAACTGTCGTGAGTCTGAGAGGGATCCCTGCTTGAGGGATCCTGTTCTATTTGAGAAGGCTTGGGAATGTGGGTGTCCACTGCATTTACTATGTGTATTAACTTTGTGACCACTATAATGACTTTGGCTTTCTGGTTTTGGGA
>JAQQSW010010387.1:0-13001 GCA_028646575.1 Pseudocheirus occidentalis | reverse complement strand
AGGATAAAATGATCTCAGCTTCAGTGGTATGCTGCTAAATTTTCACTGTGAGAATTTACATTTCAGAAACTGGCAAACATACACTCCAAGGCTTGTTTACTGTTCTATTGATCTTAGACTTAAGAAATTAACCAATGAATCAATAAACATTTACAAATGCTAGGAAAAGTGTTGGAGAAAAGGTTAGCAATGCAGATTAATTTTATATTCAGAGTACTCCACCCTCTGCCCCTCCCCCGCAATGAAACATTTACTGCACTCCTTAGATGTCTAAGTGATGAGGTGTAGGCTCAGGGACCTCCTCCTCTCTCTCCCCCCTCCACCTCCCTCCCTTGAGCTCTCCTTGAATCTTTGGGGAGCCCCTTGAGGTCTATTTGGGTCTTCCCACTTGGTGGGGCATTTGCAGAGGCCATAGATATTTCATTGTGGCAACCCTAACCCTCTACATTTTATGGGTAACCACATCAAGGGGATGAGTCAGAAGATTTGTGTCTATAATCACTATTTTCTAGTGAACATTATGTCATGGTGATTTTCTGCTTTGGATAAAAAGAAAAGCAGCTACCTTAGGACTGTGGAGTTGTGTAACTGGTGGGATCACTGAAATATTTTTTTCTCGAAGGAAGCTGAAGAAGCATTTCCGTGATAAAAACTGGTTTGCTACATCCTGAAATACAATCTTCAGAAAAGGGGTGGGTTTGTTTGGGTTTTTTTTTAATGTTTTATTGGCTAGCTTCTTACAAATGCCAGCTCCCCAAACAATGCCAAAGGTCAATCAAAGAGATAGCCTGCTTTTGGAGACATATCTGTGTAGCATTCATGTCCTGAGACTCTGTACTTCTGACAAGTGCAGAAGGAAGATATTTCCTTCTACTTATAGAGAACAGAGATAATACATTGATATCAATGGAAAATTTGTTTGGTAAGGGCGGGAGGGGGGAACATCATGTCCCAATAACAGATGTGCCTCAGCATTAATGGAAGAGAAAAATTTATTTTCTCTATCCCTTCACTGGGCTGAACTCTCAGGCAGCAGGACCACCAGTACTGGGGACTAGAAATAGGAAAAGGTGGTGTGAGCATTGGCCCAAGGTTTTCAAGGTAAAATAGGTGGGGTGCACATTAACAGCCAGGGTTTGTTTTGGTTTGTTTTTCTTTGTTTTGACTGTGAATGAACTGCCTTAAGGGGGAATTTCATTGTGCGCCTAAAACATTCTTCAAATAATGTACCAGTATCCACAAAATACTTGGCTTATTAACTCAGAGATACATTCCAGAATGTGAATGGGGGAAAAAATATTTTCACTAATGTGTGACTGAAATGTAGCAGTTCCTACAATTATTGAAATGCATTATTCCGGAAAGGTGTCCATAGACATTAGTTACATCAGACTGCAGAGGGGTCCAGGATACACAAGAAGTTAAAAATCTTTGAACATGTAGAATTTTATCAGTTTGCTCCTCTTTCATCTACATAGCAAACATGGAAACAAGGCTCTCTCCTCCTCCCCCCTAAAAAGAAGTCATGTCTTTATTTTTTTTTTTGAGGGGGAAGGCAAGGCAATCAGGGTTAAGTGACTTGCCCAAGGTCACACAGGTATAAGCGTTGTGTCTGAGATCAAATTTGAACCCAGGTCCTCCTAACTCCAGAGCACCTCCTGGTGCTCTATTCACTGCACCACCTAGCCACCCCCAGTCGTGCCTTTATTGTTGTTCAATCCTGTCCAACCCTTTGTGACTCCATTGGGGGTTTTCTTGCCAAAGATAGTGGAATGATTTTCCCATTCTTTCTCCATCTCATTTTACAGATGAGGAAACTGAGGCAAATAGGGTTAAGTGATTTGTCCAAGGTCATATACAGCTTCCAAGTGTCTCAGACCAGATTTGAACTCAGGAAAGTGAATCCAGGATCGGTGCTCTCTCAACTGAGCCACCTAGAATATGTAGACAATGGCAAAAGCGAGTCCCAACCAGATAAGCCTGTTCTTCTCTAGCTTGGGCATAGTACATAACAGAAGAACATCAAAGTATAAGGGAAAAGAGCCATAGACTTGAGCTAGATCTGTAATAATTGAGTCTAGATGTGTAACCTTAGAGAAGTCACTTAACCATTATAAGCCTCAGTTTATCTGTAAAATGGGAACAATAATATCTGTAATACTACACTTTATGGAGTTGTTTTGAGAATCAAATTCTATACTGTATAAAAAATGCTTTGTCAGCACTAACACTATGAAAATATAAACTATCATCATCATTATTTTCTCCAGGTTAGTATAAGACAGCAGTATTAAACATGAGTCAGATTAAAATATAATTGGGAAATGTTTAAGAAAATAAATACAAATACAGAAAAACATTTTCTCAATCAGTATGTTGCCCACAGGGATCTTTATGCAAAATTTAGTACTTTCTTCCCACCCCCATTGTCTACTTGAGTTTGATTGTTGGAAAGTCAAAAGTAACATCTGCAAATTGTGGGGGGTTTTCCTGGTCTTGATACTTTTTTGGTTTAATATTTTTTTCAGTTACATGTAAAAACAATTTTTAACCTTCATTTAAAAAATTTTTTGAGTTCTAAATTATCCCCTACCCTTCCTCCCCTCCTCCCTCATTGAGAAGGTAAACAATTTAATAAAGGTTATGCAAATTGTTTTAAAAATTTTAAAGCATAAAAATTAAATTAAAATTAAATTTAAAAATTAAAATAAAAAAGCTGTAGTAATGGATTATAACTGTGAAAGGAGGCATACATTTTCAAACACGGCCAATGAATAGATTTTTTTTTTCTCATTGTTCTATTGAGGGGGTTAGGGTTAGGGAGCTGTTTTAGAGAAGTATTAAAAAAAGAAGAGCATTTATAAGACACATTCACATATATTCCGACCAGAACTGTGATTTCTCTCCTTGCTTTTGGGAACTTCCTCTACCAGTACACATAGGAACCTGTTCTGTTCTGTAGCTTACAGTTTTAGAGAATCTTTTGGGTCACAGAGAAGTTAAATGACCTTGCCCAGTCAGTATTACAGTCAGTATTTGCCAGAGGCAAGATGAAATTCCAGGTTTTCCTGACTGAGACTAGGTCTCCGTTCACAAAGTCTTGTGCATACACACATACACATATATAGATACAATATATTCTCATGGTATGTCTATGCAATAGCATTTATTTAACGCCTACTATGAGTAGTAGTATGCTAGGCACTGAGATACAGTGACAAAAATGACATGGTCCCTGTCCTAATGGAGCTTGTATTATTTTCTTTGGAGATACAGACTATACATATACAAATACATAGAAAAGATATACCAGGCAATTTAGTAGAAGAGGAATCTAGGTGGTGAGGGGATCAAGAAAGGCTTCATGTGCTGCTACACATGCTCTGAGAGTTTTGAAGGAAATAAGGGATTCTAAAAGACACAGGTGAAGAATATATGTGTTCACTTGTGACTAATACACTTAAGGTATTATTTACTTAGTATGAAAAAAAAAAAGAAAACTTCCCGTCAGTATTTTCCCCCATCCAATGCTAAAGGAAAATACTAAAATGAAACTTCTTGGCTCTCTTGTTGATTGCCAAAGCAACCCAGTAGAGTCGGTATTTTTGTTGCTTAGTTGTGTTCGACTCTTCATGACCCCATTTGGGGGTTGGTTTTTGTTTTTGCTTTTTTGCTGGCGATTGGGGTTAAGTGACTTGCCCAAGGTCACACGGCTAGTTTTTGTGTCAAGTGTCTGAGGCCAGAGTTGAATTCAGGTCCCCCTGACTCCAGGGCCGGTGCTCTATTCACTGCACCATCTAGCCACCCCATGGGGTTTTCTTGACAAAGATACTGGAGTGATTTGCCATTTCCTTCTCCATCTCATTTTGCAGATGAGGAAACTGAGGCAAATACGGTTAAATGATTTGCCCAAGGTCACATACTAAGTTTTTGAGGATGGATTAGAACTCAGGTCCTCTATCCAGTATGTTTCTTGTCTTTCATTCACCTTCTCAAAGTACCAAAATGACATCATCCTGTTAGTCAAGTAAGTTACAGTGTGTCCAACTGTGACTGATCAGACCAGTCCAAGTTTGGAAGCCTCTACTACAGCTCAGGCACAAGCAGTTCATGTGAATATTTGGGAAAGATTCTCCAAATCTGTCCATCTTGCATTTCTTTTGCGTTAACTTCGATTCTGCTTTGCTCATACTCATAGAGCATAGCACCCTCTTTGATGAGGGTGCCAATGCCATACTGGACAGTCCTGTGCCAGTGTCTCCCATGTAATGTAATCAATTCCAAAGTTCATAAGAGAGACCTTGAGAGTGTCCTTGTATCGCTTTTCTGACCACCATGTGAACGCTTGCCCTCCAAAAAATAGCCTTTTAGGCAAGTGTTCCTTTGGCATTGGAACAAGGTGGCCCTTCCATCAGAGCTGCTCTCTGCAGTAGAGTCTGAATGCATGGCAGTTTAGTTCAAGAAAGGACCTCAGTGTCTGGTACTTTACCCTGCCAAGTGATCTTCAGAATCTTCCTAAGACAATTCAAATGAAAGAGACTCGGTTTCCTAACATGGTGCTGGTAGACTGTCCAGGTTTCACAGGCATACACCAGCACAATGGCTGTGTGGATCTTCAATTTGGTAGTCAGTCTAATGCCTCTTATCTCCCATACTTTCCTTCAGAACCTTCAAAACTTGAACTAGCTCTGGCAATGCACATGTCAACCTTATTATCAATGTGTACATCTGTGAAAAGTATACTGCCAAGGTAAATGAACTTTTCCACAGCATTCAAAACTTTTACATTTAGGGGCAGCTAGGTGGTGCAGTGAATAAAGCACCGGCCCTGGAGTCAGGAGAACCTGAGTTCAAATCCAACCTCAGACACTTAACACTTACTAGCCATGTGACCTTGGGTAAGTCACTTAACCCCATTGCCCTGCCCTCCCCCCTCCAAAAAAAAAACCAACAATACTCCAATTACTGAAACCCTCTGGATGGTGTCTCTTAGTATACTTCCTTATTTAAACTGATAACTGATGCTAACTGAAGGATGGAGAAGAATAATATTCAGGTTTCTTTCAAAAGATCACTGGGATTTGTATCAACAATAGCAAAAGCAATATTTAAAAGTCATAGTAATACATGCTTGGCAGATAAATAAATGTGTATGTAAATACACCATATCATAGATATTTACATATCTAATGAGGTAAATTTTTGAAAGGAAGTTTCTTAGCTTTGTAAGGAAACAATAAATAAATGCTTGTTTATTGATTGATTCAGCATAGGGCCAGTGTAATGGCTGAGGCCATTCCATTCAAAGAAACCCCAAAGTCCTAAACAAGTCACATGTCGGGGAAAGGTTTGGGGTGGGGCTTGTCTTTTGTCTCTGCCCGCAAGCCAGATGCAAAGTTGGTCTTCCTCCTTTTCTCCAGACCTCCTCCTGTGAGCAGTTCCCGTAAACAAGTTGCGAAAGACAAGTCAGCATTATCATTCCACCATCCACTGCTTCACAAAACACAACCCTGAAAATCGCTTGCAGGTGGGTGAATGAATATTTTTTTTCCCAGAAGTTCTCCAGCCAGGAAAAGTGCTGAACACCAAGCTGGGGTGAAGAGAGGGGAATGACCCCGACTATATTCCATCTGGAGTCTGTGACTGGCTGGGTATAATGTATAGTCAGTTTTTATTTCATGGAATTTCTCCTCCTTATTTTCATTCATTCCTCATCAGGTTTTTTATTGGAATGAAAAGAGTGAGTTAAGTAATGCAACAGAGAATTTGCATGTAAGGATTCTTCCCTATTTCACCAGGTGCAGACTTTTCACTGGGAAATAACTGTGAGACCAGTCTGGCAACAGTATTTATTAAGTATCTATTATTTGACAAAATACCTACTATTTTCCTCATTCATAAAATGAGCTGATAAACTTTAAAAGAGGCAGCTAAGAGACCTAGAATAGAAAGCCAGATCTGTAGTCAGGAGGACCTGAGTTCAAATGAGACCTCAGACACATAATAGTTGTGTGACCCATGGCAAGTCCCATAAACCTGTTTGCCTCAGTTTCCCCATCTGTAAAATGAACTGGAGAAGGAACTGGCAAATCATTCCACTATCTTTGCCAAGAAAACCTCAATGGGGTCACATAGAGTAAAACATGACTGAAAAACAACAATAATTTGCCAGGCACCATGCCAAGCCTGGCAGATATAAAGGCAAAAAACAATCCCTGCCCTCAAGGGGTTTACAGTCTTCAACTGGGAAAGGTGACATACAAACAGCTAGGTACAAGATATGTATGCAGCATAGACTGGAGATGATCTCAAAGGGAAGACACTAAGGGCGGCTAGGTGGATATCCCAATGGAACAGTGATTCCAGAAGTCACACCCTAAGGGCAGGGAATAATGGAATGGGGACACCAGGGGAATTGGGCCAATATAGACACCATGAAGGAACAATGAGCAATGACTAGGGAACGAACTTTGGCCCAAGCAATCTACAGTTCAGAAGCACAGGGATATTAAATATCAGGTCTTTAACAATCATAAAAGTAATGTTGATTTGATGATTAATCTCTGAGAAAAGACATGGAAATTAAGAGATTACCCAAAGAGGGTTAGGGCTGCCTGAGACCCCAAAATACCAACATGCCCAGTCCTGCTGAATGAATTCCACTCAAGTCTTCTCAGCCAAAGAAAAAGTAAAGTTTATTGAAAGTTCAAGTTCGCCATATGGGGTAGACTGGCTTAAAGAGCCAGTCTATGCTAGGTTGTTTCATGGAGCTTTCACAATTTTCTAACACTACAGAGAGATACATTCACTTTTAAAATTTTGAGTTCCAAATCTCTCCTTCCCTCCCTCTCCACCTGCACTCATTGAGAAGGTAAGCAATACGATACCCATTATACATGTGAAATCATGTAAAACGTTTTTCCATATTAACCATGTTGCAAAAAAAAAAAAAAAAAGGAAGGAAAAAAACTGAAAAAAGGAATGCTTCAGTCTGTACTCAGAGTTGTTCAGTTCTCTCTCTCAAGGTGGACAGCATTTTTCTTAAGTCCTTTGGAACTGTCCAAGGTCATTGCCTTGATCAGAGTAGCTAAGTCTTTCCCAGTTGATCACCATCACAATATTGCTATTACCATGTACAAAGTTCTTCTAGTTCTGCTCTCTTTACTTTGCATCAATTCATATAGTTCTTCCCAGAAACCTAGCCAACATATCAAAAAGTCTGACATTATCTTCTGTGTTCCATGCGCGGCTGACCCCCACCTCTGCAGAGAAGCAGGAGATAGTACTTTCTCTTAGTTCTTCTCTGGAGCCAAGCTTAGGTATTATAACTTTGCAGCATTCAGTTTAGACTGTTTTATCATTGCAATTTACATGTACATTACTGTTATTGTGTGTGTTGTTTCTCTGGTTAGGCTCACTTCACTCTATCAGTTCTTCTGACTTTCCATGCTTCTCTGTATTTATCATTTTCATCATTTCTGATAGCACACTAATATTCTATTCCATCCATGTCTCACACTTTGTTTAGTTATTTCTCAATCAAAGACTTAAAAGTGACGCTATACTTATTTTGCTGTATATGTGTGATCTTTCTTTTTGTCACTGACATCCTCGGGGTGTATGACAAGTGGGAGAATTTCTGGGTCAAAGACTAAGAACATTTTAGCCACTTTCTCTGAATAGAAATAATCAGTCAGTAAACATATATTAAGTGCATACTATGTGCCAAAGAAAAAACAATCCCTGTTCTCAAGGAACTCACCGTCTAATCAGGGGGGCAACATGCAATAACTATGTGCTAACAAATTATACACAGGACAAATTAGAAATAATCAACAGAAGGAAGGCCCTAGAATGAAGAGGGATGGGAAAAGACTTCCTCTGGAAGGTGGAATCTTAGCTTGGGCTTGTAGAAAGCCAGGAAAACCAGGAGGCTGAGAGAAAGAAGAAAGGACATCCCAAATATGGGAAACAGAGAAAATGCTCAGGGCTGAGAGATGAAATATCTTCTTTGAAGAATAGCAAGGAAGCCAGTATTATTGGATTAAAAAGTAGGAGTGTGTAAGGTATAAGAAGACTAGAAAGATTGGGGAGAGGGGCAGGCTAGGAAGTGCTTTGAGTGCCAAACAGAGGATTTTTGTATTTTGTTCTAGGGGTAATAGGAAATTGCTGGAGTTCCTTGAGTAAGGTAAATGGCAAAAAGCATTATAATTTGCCTTCCAGAATGACTGTAAAGGAGGGCTAGGTGGCACAGTGAATAGAGCACCGGCCCTGGAGTCAGGAGTACCTGAGTTCAAATCTGGCTTCAGACACTTAACACAAAAAACTAGCCATGTGACCTTGGGCAAGTCACTTAACCCCAACTGCCCTCCAAAAAAAAAAAAACAGAATGACTGGAAAATTTAGTCCATGAACAATGCATTAGTTACTATCTATCACCCAGATTAGTATATTTTTAAAGAATATTATCTCCCTTTTTTTTAACCTCCTGAGTATAAAATCGTATTCTGTGTTTCAAAAGGTTTAGAAGCCACTCAAACCAGGCTTTAGTTCTGGAAGAGCCAACCAGATCTTGGTTAGCTCCCACCTTTGCTATGTCACATAGAGTTCTTTTCCTACTTATGAATTATGGTTTTTACCTATAGAATAGATCTACTGTCTTCTAATTCTTCAAACTCCCTCCCCAAAATCTATAACTTTTAAAAATAATATTTTATTTTTCCAAATTACACATTAGGACCATTTTTAATATTCATTTTAAAAATTTTGAATTCCAAATTATTTTCCTCTTTCCTCCTCCCCACTGTCCCTTCCCTGAGATACTAAGCAATTTGATGTAGGTTCTATTGTGCAATCATGGCAAAACATACTTCCATATTAGCCATGTTGTGAAAGAAGAAGCAGACAAAAAAAAAACCCATACAAAAATTAAATACAGTGGAAAATAGTATTCTTAGATTTCCATTCAGACTCCATTGGCTCTTTCTAGGGATGTGGATAGAATTTTAGATTGTAAGTTCCCAAATCTATAACTTTAACATAGAGAAACATCATGATTTAATGATAGAAAGTAGGCTTTTGAGTCAGGATTATTTGGATCCCAGAGTTTCTCCTGATTTATACCATCTATGTGAGCTGGGCAAGTCCTTTAACCCGTCTCTGCCCCAATGAGATGTGATTCTCTGACACCTGGCAGGTTGTGATCTGCATTGCGAACTTATGAAATTATAGATCAGAACAAAATTTCAACATATTTTTAGCAACTGTTTGAAAATTAAAGGGGAACTAGGTGCTTTTAATTGTAGTGCTTTTTGGACTTCTTTTTTCTTTTAATTTTCTACCTTTGGGGGAGTGTAATTCACTGGGTCTTGGGATCATAAATCTAGACTGAGAAGGGACTTTAGGGTCTATTATATCCAATCCCTCATCTATAGATGAGGAAAGGCCCAGAGACTAAGTGACTTTCCCAAGGTGACACAATTTATAAGTGATCCAATCAGAATTATTTTTTTTATAAAGAGCACTGCATAATTTTTTTTGGAGGGCAGTTGGGGTTAAGTGACTTGCCCAAGGTCACACAGCTAATTTTTTGTGTTAAGTGTCTGAGGCTGGATTTGAACTCAGGTACTCCTGACTCCAGGGCCGGTGCTCTATTCACTGCACCACCTAGCCACCCTGCATATTTTATTTTATTTTTTAAATTTTTTTCCAATCAGAATTTTAGAGGTATTCTTGGAACATACTTCTTGTATTTTTTTTTCTGCTTCTGCTGGGGGAAATGGTCCCACTTATTCCTGCTGAGAAAAGACATCCTATTATAGTGAGTTCTGTGTCTTGGACACTTCATAAAAGAAATTTCAGCTTTAACTCTCCTCAAATACATAGCTTTGTAATTGTGCCAAGTGTGCAGGGGCAGCTAGGTGGTACAATGGATAGAGTACTTCCACTGGAGTCAGACTCATCTTCCTGAGTTCAAATCTAGTCTCAGACAATTACTAGCTGTGTGATCCTGGGTAAGTCATTTAACCCTGTTTGTCTTAGTTTCCTCATCTGCAAAATGAGCTGGAGAAGGAAATGGTAAACCACTCCAGGATCTTTGCCAAGAAAACCCCAAATGGGGTCATAAATGAAACAACTGAACAACGGAGCGTACAATAACTATTTCCAGTGTTGGACTGAATACAACTCATATACACTGACTATTTGGACACACACCTACAGCTTTAGGTATAAGGGAAAGAGGAGGAGGTCCAGATTGTGCTCCTGGCAGTAATTGTTTGGGTGAAAGAGTATTCAGAAATCATCTAGTCTAATCCCTCATTTTATAGAGGAGAAAACTGGGTCCTAAGTAAATGTGGGAGGAAAGATAAAGTGTGCCACTTTTAAACAAGGAAATATAAAGTGAAAGCTTCCTACTTCAGGGGCTGCCTAGGTAATTCTCTGTTTGCATCGTAAGAATGTTTGCCATATATAGATTATAATACTCTGTTCATTTCAGTGGCAGGGTGGTGTAGTGGATAGGTCAGATTTAGAGTCTGTAAGACCTCACAGTTTAAGACTAATTTCTATCTCCTTATTCTGTGAAAGTTACTTACATATTTAGTGCCCTCAGGCAGTTCCCCAATTCTATTATCCTGGAGAGGTTTGGGGGAAGGACCTATGCTGAAATCAGAGATCCCCACAAAAAAAAAATTTCACCTTCCTATTGGTTACTTCCAATGAGAAAGAGACTTAAGACATTAAAATTATAAGATGTATCTGTATATCCCCAGGACTTGTGCCTGGCACTAAGTAGGAGTTTAATAAATGCTTTTTGACTTGACATACAAGGTCAGTACAGCAATTCAAGAAGAAATTTAATCAGCCTTGTTTTGGTTTAACATTGCTATTCCTTCCTCTCCTATATGAAATACCTAAAATGCTAATGTTGTCTATAACCAAGGACTTTGAACTTTCCCAGACACACTCCCTCTGTGTTTCAGATTGTGTTGTTGAACATTAAAGTACAGGTAATCGATCTTTATTTGACAAGTAGATGTAGCAGCAAATGAGAGCTTGGCCCAATTACCTTTTCTTTCCCTGGAGCCTTCCCTTGTTATCCTAGCCCTCTATCTATTGGTATGAAGCCAAATGTTGAGATATAGATTTTGCTGAGTAACAACCAGGAACCACAAACTTTCTTTTCACAAAGAGTGATAAGGAGAAAATACCATCCTCATATACCATCAGAGAGGTCAGCCTATAGCAGTTAAATGGATACCAAATCTATGATCTGTTTCCTTCTTGGTCTCTTATTCTGAGAATTGGCAACAACAACAACAAAAATGTGAGAGATACTGAGAATATAAGAACTTAAAAAAAGTAAAAATGAAACAGAACACAAGGCCAAAAAAGTTTTGATCTTTGAAAATAAAAAGCCACATCATGAAAATATCTAACTCAGAGCACTTGCCCTAGAGTCAGGAAGACCTGAGCTCAAATCCAAAGACACTTACTAGCTATGCAACCCTGAGCAAGTCACTTAACCTCAACTGCCTCATTGGAAAAAAAAAAAAAGCCATAACATAAACCAATAATGCCTTTCAACAAAAGCACCCTGCTATTGCACTTTAGGAATTCAGAGAAGGCTCATTTATGGGCACATGACTTGAGGAAAATTGGCAGAATTGGTGGGAGCTAATATAGCCCATTTACAGGAATTATATAGGTTCAGTATTGGAGGCTAGGTGCTGTTAGGACACTATAGTAGACCTTAGGCTAACTTTAACCCTACTCAGGGTATAAAACCCTTATACTTTGGGGCAGAGTCAAGATGGCAGCATAGAAGCAGCAAGGTCCTGCAGCTCCCACACTGCCACCCTAAACACCCAGAAAATATGAGCCCAGACAAAGTCTAGCAAAGTCTAGGACTCTCAGACTCACAAAAATACAGAGAACACAGCTCTCGCTAAAGGCAGCTTGGCAGCAGGGGCTCAGCGCGGCACCGGAACAGAAGCTGGAAGAGCCTGAAGCCGAGACCGTGGCCAGGCCTGGGATGGTGGGAAGGAGCGGGGCTGAGCTGAGCCGAGCCCCGCAGCCAGTCTGCAGGAGAGATCTACAGCCTCCAGCACCTCCACATCTGCCAAGGCCTGAGGAGAGGGGCAGCTCCCATCGTAGCACGGCCAGCCCAAAACCGCAGCCCAAAACCGCAGCCGAGGCCAGGCAAGGCCCCAGAGCGTCCACGAGGAGCAGCGGAGCCTCCCAGACCACAGCATGAGTCTACTTCAAAGAAAATCTAAAGCACCTGCCTGAAGGGAGCTTTGGTCAGAGACAGTTAGTAAAAGTTGAAACTCTGAAAATTAATTTGGGGGTGATACAGCAGTTTGGCCATTCTGCCCCCCACCCCCACTCCCGGGCAAAGAAGCAGTAGGGGAAGGGAACTGCTGGATCTGCTGGTGGCCCCCACCAGGCTGCTTCAGAGCCCCTGGCCTGCGGACTCCTCAGCGGGGCTGAATCGATTGATCAGGGCCAAGTGCTCTTGCATTGAGCGGCCTGGATCTGGATCGTGGTCTTGGGTGGTGGACCTGGGGTACATTTTCAGCAAGCCAAAGCTGGGGGGACTTGCAACACCCCCCTAATAGCTCCGGCAGTTGGGAAAACCCCAGAGATTTGGAACATAGCTTCCCCCCTGGGAAGCAGAGTTTCACAGACTTAAAAAAAGCCAACCAATTAATTGACTGGCCAACATGAGAAAGAGGAAGCAAAATAAAAACACCAATAAAACTCTAGAATCCTTTTTTATGGTTAAAAAGGGTCAAAGCATGGAACTGGAGGAAGAGAGCCCAGGAATCAGAACTCCCACACCAAATGATTCCAAGACAATTGAAGAATGCCTAGAAGCTATACATCAACTGAAAAAGGATTTTGAAAACCAAATAAGAGAAGTGGAGGAAAAATTGGGAAGAGAAATGAGAATGATGCGAGAAAATCATGAAAAGAGAGTCAACAACCTGACTGAAGAA
>JAQQSW010010386.1:0-13001 GCA_028646575.1 Pseudocheirus occidentalis | reverse complement strand
TGAGCGTTTGGGAGCTGTCTTAGATTCTTGCATTGCTGAGAAAAGTTAAGTCTATCAATGTTAGTCATCTCACAATGTAGTGGTTACTCTGTACAATGTTCTTCTGATTCTACTCATTTCATTCAGCATCAGTTAATATATCTTTCCAAGTTTACTGAAGTCCACCTGCTCATCATTTCTTATAGCACAATAGAATTCCATTACATTCATATACGAAAATTTGTTTAGCCAATCCCCAATTGATGGGCATCCCCTCAATTTCCAATTATTTGCCACCACAAAAAGAAATTCTATAAGTATTTTTGTGCATGTGGATATGTTTCCCTTTTTTCATGATCACTTTGGGATACATAGAACTGGTATTGCTGGATCAAATTATGTAAACAGTTCTATAACCCTTTGGGCATAATTTCAAATTGCTCTGTAGAATGGTTGGATCAGGTTACAATTCTACCAACAATGCATTAGTGTCCCAATTTTCCTACATGTTCTCCAACATTTATCATTTTCCTTTACTCTCTTATTAGCCAATTGTTTCTTTCTAGCTGCTTGCAGTATTTTTTCCTGACCTGATAATTATGAAATTGAGTGTAATATTCTTGAGAGTTAACATTTTGGGATCTCTTTAAGGTTGTGCATTTTTAATGACTATTTTACTCACTAGTTCTAAGATACCATGGAAGTTTTCCTTGATAAATTCTTGAAAGATCCTCTTCAGGCTCTTTTTGTTTTTTAAATCATGACTTTCATATACTCCATTAATTCTTAAACTCTCCTGGATCTATTTTCAAGGTCAGTTGTTTTTCCAACAAGATATTTTATATTTTTTTCTATTTGTTATATTTTGTTGAATTGCTTCTTGATGTCTCATAGAGACATAACTTCCATCTGCCTAGTTCTAATTTCTAAGGAACTTTTTTCCTACAGTTAGTTTTTGTACTACCTTTTCCATTTGGTCAATTTTACTTTTTAAAGAGGTTTTTTCTTTAGTCATTTTTTCTTTCCTTTTCTAACCTGTTAACTCTCTCTTATGCACCTCTAATTTATTTTCCTTTTTTTCTTTTACCTCTCTAATTTGATTTCTAAATTCTTTCTGAACATTTCTAAAAAATTCTTGGGGTTTGAGACTAATTCATATTTCCATTTTGGGTTTCACATGTAAACATTTTTTGCATTGTTGTCCTCTGAGTTTGTGTTTTGATCTTCCCTGTTGCCAGAATTTCTTTCCATGGTCAGTGTTCTTCTGATATTCTTGCTCATTTTTAGCTTATTTCTTGACTTTAAAATTTGAGCTCCATTCCTTGGGCAGGGAGGGCAGTTTTCTCAAGTTTCTTGTGCTAAAGGCCAGGGGTCTGGTAATTAGCTTTCTCCTCCAAAACCTCAGGTTTTGGCAGCTTGTCCACTGTGCTGGGGTAGCCCTACCTAGTTGTACCTGTTGTGCCCTGCATTCTGGGACTAGGAATTTGACTTCTATGCTGGGGCTGGAGGCCTGATCACTAGCATGCTGAGCCTGAACCATGGGGCCTGGTTTATTAATCTGTGGACTGAGTCCCCACTGGCTTGCCCAGTGACCATTGCCCTGCACTGTGATCTCCTTTTACCCAAGTGAGACAGACCTTTCCTGAAGTCCCTTCAAGTTATCCTCAAGCTAGAAAATCATTTCACTATGTCCTTTTCTAGATTCTTTTGCTCCAGAATGCATTTAGGGGTTTGATTTAATGTTCTCAAGGGAGACTGAATAGTGCTCATGGAACTTCTTGGCCTTTCTCTGCCATCTTGACTCTACCCCGTCCAACTCTTCATGTTCCTCTTAACAGAGTTACTAGTGTGTTTTGCATTTCCTTCTCTGGTGGCAAATAAAGAATAAGTGAAATGCCCAAAGTCACATAGCCAGGAACTTTCCAAGGCTAGATTTTAACTCAGGTCTTCCAGAATCCAAGACTGGAGCTTTATTCATTGTGCCACCTACCTTAGGGAAAAGTACTGTGATGTAAATATAAATATCTTCAATAAAATGTTAAGGCAGGACATGGAGGAAAGAAAAAGGCAAAAGAGAAATCATAACTCAGAAACAATGAATCTGAGAAGTTATCAAACAGTAAAAGTTGTAATAACATTGAAGTGGGAAGTCCCAGGAGGAGACTTCTGCTGAATTTCTAAAGAGGGAGTCTATAAAGGGAAGAGAAAAGAAGAAAATCTAATGAAGACAAAGATCTATATTTTTAAGGATTTTGGTCAAAAGTACCATGATTGAAGTTAATAATTCTCAAGAACACCTATATCTACTGGGGGTAAAAAACCTTCCAATAACATATAGTCCACTAAAGATAAAAGCATTCTTAAACTTTCAAGTGATATTTGACAGCCAGGTATCACTGACAGCTTTTTACTTGCTCCTATCCAGTATAAGAGTCTAGGTCCTGAGGAGTCCCACCATAAGTCCAAAGATTTCTATATGTCCAATTGGCTGAAAGTGTTCAGTATAAGCCAAGTTTTCTAAGGTTTTCAAGATCATCCACTATTTATACTTTAGCTTTACCTTTCTCCATGGGCCAATGCCAACTCATTGTCAAGGCTTGTGTGTAACTTTGAATTTATTCAGTAAGAAACCACTTCTCAGTCCCTAATCACCAATGAACCCTGTATCTCTTTGGACATTCAAAAAGTCCTAGACCTTAGTGATATGGATCTGGCACTCCATATCACCAGTGCCTACAGTTATCTTTACATGAATAGCAAATAAATAAATAATAATGCATAATGATAAAATGAAATATATTGTGCTATAGAGGATAAAGAGTAGTCCAGTCCAAGTCCTAACCCTTACTAGTACTACTGACTCTGTGTCCTTGGGTAAGTCATTAACCTCTTGGTATATTCTAGAACCTAGAAAACTCTGTAAGCCTCAAAGTTACAGAACACATACTAGCATGTATAGATAGAGTTTCCTTGACTTATAATAATAATGGTACAGGTTAGATTTTAAAATAAGATAAAACAGCTTTAAGTCTACCTGTCTGAACCCTAAAAATTCATTCAGGTATAGGCTCAATTGTGAATGTGGAACTTTAAGGATAAGTTTAGTCTAAGACATTCCTTGAGCATTCCTATAAGATATTTCCCACATGTATCAAAGATGGCAATTAAAGGAGAAGTAGAATCAGTGGAATAGGGCTTCTTGACTCAGCCTGGTTTATGGAAATTGGTTTCAAGTATAAGCTAGAGCTCATGAGAGTTGTTATCTCTCTCAGGAGAGCCTTGACCAACTTTGTCTTGGGCTAGACTGTTAATATGCAGGATGACTTGACCTAATATCTAAGAGCCATCATTTTAAGTTCCAGATCTCCCTTTCTGATCTTCAGCTGAGTATCACCCTGATCCCCCAGAGGGATATTTCATTCTCTTCTTTGTTCCCAAAACCCAAAGCCACCACTAATCTACAGAGGAAGGAGAAACAGCTACGGAGGGAAATTTTATATGATGATGATGATGATGATGATGATGATGATAATAATAATAATAATAATAATTTATCATTGTAGAGTTGCAGTGTGGTAAAAGAAAGAAGTAGCCTTGGAAGCAGGGATTTTCAAGTCCTGTTCTAGATACATGAAGTCTATGTAACTCTGTTTGAATCATCAAACCTCATGAGGTTCTAGGGCCTAAGGAGCTCTAAAACTACAAATTACAGAGAATTTGCTGTTATGAAACAGTGGTAAATATTTCCATACCTGGGAGTTCTGTGCACTCATGGAATCACACTTATAGCTCATAAAATAAAAATAGTTATTATTAATTTGCATAAAAAATATCCTTATCAAAATTAAAATCCAGGTGTGAATACCCACACAAATATTAACTGACTTAATTATATTAATGTTATCCATCACAGACAGAATGTGTGTAAGAACTAAATTCTGTAGTTAGGGAGGAGGTAGATGGGAATAACAAGAAAATTGTCAGGGAAAATCCAAACTCACTTATATATGTTTGCTGGTTGATAGTTGATATATGCCCTGTGATTTTTGGTATTTTGTAAGATAATTCTATAAATTAATTACCACCTGTTTTCAAGAGCAGCTCTTTCCCTTTTTTCTTTTTATCTCTCAAATTCTGGCTGATTGTTTTGGACTTCTTACAAATAGGCAGGGTCAAATATCTCTGGCCATAGGTCTATGTCTGGGTTTTACAGTATAGGTTTTGAATCTGAGTCTGATTACAACTCCAGTATATTTTTCGTTGGACAAAAGTGCATCTCATATCAAAAGAATGCCAAAGTGAATGAAAAATCACATTTTCCAGTCCACATTTCAAGAATTATAGGGTTTTTTGGGCATAATTATTTAGGCATAAATATAAGTATTTAGTCACAGAAGGTATTTTATGTAATGGTCCTCATGTTCTTATCCAGTATAATTGATAAAAGTTATAATTTTTAAAAAGAGTAACTGTAAGCAAAAGAGTATAAGTCATACTCATGTTGTTTAGCACTTTTCAAGAATCAAAGAAGTATAGTATTGTTGTCATTGAGAATATGGGTAGTCAGACCACTAACTTGCTACAGCAAAGACAAAGACTTGAATTTCTGTAAAGTAAGAAGAAAAAAAGAGAAAATATGCAATCGAAATCATTAAACTGCCTAAAATGTAGATAGTTAAATATTAACATTTAAACAAACTATTGATAAAAATAGAAATGGATAGTAGAAATTATGTTGACAATGATGTTGCTTGAATATAAAAGTTTAACACATATATTAATTACCTAAAGGAAGAACCAAAAGGACCCAAAAGAAAACTTCATCAGCAAATTCTTGATTTACCTACTTAGTTACATACTTCCATTCAGTTCTTTCCTGGACCATTACCCTTGCTCTGGCTTCATTATCTTCCCTTACAAATCTTGATTCTAAAATAATCAGTTTAATGTTCCACTGTCCTCAAGCTTCTGATTACTTTTGCCTTGTACTATCATTATTCATTCATTTCTAACCCCAGTACTGGGTTCTTCTTATCATCTTCCTCCTCCCCTGCTATCCATGTTCTGCTATAGAGTGCAGAACCAAATTATGTGACTATGTTTACTGCATCTATTAGGAATCTATATTATTTAATTTCAACTACCCTCTTGTTGCAGCAAAGTTATCATTTTATTTCTCTCTAATTGGTTTTCTCTCAAACTCTCCACAGGTGGTGTTCCAAACTTACTTTTCTCTCCGTAAGCCTTCCTACCACACCTTTTGTTAATTCTCCCAGAAAAAATATCACTTTATACTTTAGAAATAGAAATCATTTCCCTAATCTTTCTCTTATTATTTACTCCTTAAAATTCTTTGATATCAGAACCCATTTTCTCTCCCTGTCCTTCAATCTCTGATGAAAATGGTCCTTTTCACCAATAACAATCTGTTTATTTTCCCCTTGGCCTCATCCCATCTTTTTTCAATTTCCCAGTATCTACTAGCAGAGTTAATACTGCCTACTGCTATGCCAAGGTCTGTCTCATTCTTAAAAACAAACAAACCCTAAATTGACACTATCTTATCAAACTATTATCATATAATTATCCTTCTATTCACAAACTCCTAGAAAAAAACCCACAAATATATTTCATTATTTCCACTTAAATTTCTCTAACTGACTCATCATTCCTTAACATGCAGTTTGCAAACTTTTTAACTCACCTGAAGTTGGTAATTTTCCTTTACATAGTGATTATTTCTGTTATTTATTCTTTGACTCAATCATTACTTAAAATTGCATTGCCAAATAAGCCTTTTTGTTTGTGTCCTTGAATTGATAACTATTTAATTGTGCTTTGGCCCTTAAATAATTTATTTATTATTTCTGTCTTTTTACATGTGTTTGTAATATCATTGAACCCTGTTACAGTGTCAGTTTTGTAAAAGGTCAATGTGATTCTGAGAAAAACATTCTTTAGCAGTTCTATTTAGAAAATGGCAAGCATTCTCCAGGTTTTTTTCTTCAGTAATTTATTCATTTCTATAGGTCCCCTTTTGTTTTTCTTTTAAGTATGCAAATCTGAGAGAGAGAGAGAGAGGAAAGAATCCCATCACCATTGTGTTACCATATCTTATTGTACTTCAGCTAATATATCCTTAGTAATTAGATGTTAAGACATTCGGAGCATATAAGTTAAATGTTGATATTGTGATATTGCCCATTGTCTGTAGCTCCATTCAGCATGATATGGTAATATACTTTTCTTGTACTATATCCCTTTTTATGTTTTGAATATTTGTTTTGTCTTGTCTGATAACAAATTCCCCTTTTAAACAAAAA
The DNA here is from genome assembly GCA_028646575.1 of Pseudocheirus occidentalis. Classification (NCBI taxonomy): domain Eukaryota; kingdom Metazoa; phylum Chordata; class Mammalia; order Diprotodontia; family Pseudocheiridae; genus Pseudocheirus; species Pseudocheirus occidentalis. The sequence continues at coordinate 6,699 of JAQQSW010010386.1, read as the reverse complement.
CACTTATCGGCACACACATATATAGAGATAAGAATGATCATTAGGCATTGGTCACTGAATAGGTGTAAACAGTTTCTTAAAAGAATTTCTTTTGGTCATTTCAAGCATAATATGAGCCCAAACATAGATTAATGCAGTAAAAACATATTTCTTCACAGGGCAATAAATAAAATGAAAATGAAAAGACCATAGATGTAAAAGATGCATATGCAGATTTTTCTTTCTTAAAAAAAGCAAACACACAATATAGACTTTTTTCTCTGGATTTTGGGTACATTTTTATTGACAGAAGTGTACATATGACAGGCATTTCATGTTACTTGACTAATCTAATATGTATTTGGTCAGTTAATATGTTGAAATGAATGATTCTTATTTTAAGTCACTGGGGATGAATATATTCTTCATCTTTATTTCTATATTTACATGAATACTTTTTCTCCATAACTATTGATATGCCTTTTAAACAATTACAACATAAATCTCAGAATTTTGTTTATTGAAATTAATAAAAATTGATATATGTCCTGAAAATGCTAAACATGAGAGTGACAGAAAAGAGGAACTACTAGAAACATGTGATTTAATTAAATTTTTATTCAGTACAATACTTATGATAACATGTTTATTGCTTATTCCATGTCCTGCTATGCAATGAGACACATGAGACAGTAAATATGGAATTAAATGCCAATAGGTTGCAGCTTTGTAAACACATAAAAAGCAAAATGGCAGAGTGCTCTTGAGTCCTGCTGATTCCTAATTGTCGTCTGTGGCATACTTTATTTTAGATTGCTTTAAACCAGCAGATCCCATAATAAACCCCAAATACCTTTTCCCTGAGGAAAAAAAATGATTTTCTTCCCCAAAGTTCTGTTCCTTTCCCTAGAACTGACTTGACAGTATCATATACTTAATAGAATAAGCAAAGAGCTCTGCTAGGAATCTAACTTAAATATAATGGTTCCTTTAAGACACCAGTCCATGCCCCAGTGCCTCATTAGCAGGAGGCTATGGGCAGTAACTTCTCTATACTTTTTTCAGTAGGGACAAAACTTCATGTTTGTCTTGATTTTCCTTAGATGTGACTCCAACTTTTCAGCTCTTACTTTATCCATTCTACTGAAGTGCTTAGCTTTGCCTCTCATCAGATTTTCTTTCTACTTAGTTATATACTTTTAATTAAATTTGAAAAGCAGTTATTAAGTGTCTAATAGAAGAGTCAAAGATAACTAAGAAATCACAAATGTGGGTGAATTGGAAGATAATAACACCCTCTACCAAAACAGAAGAGTTTGGATGTTGGGCAACTTTATGGTAAAATACAATGCATTCTGCTTTGAAATAATGAATCTGATATGCTAACTATGTATTCAACTGGATATATCCATCAGAGTAGGAGATACTAGATTAGAATTAAAAATAAAAGAAATTAGAGATAAATTCTTCGGTTTGCTTGGGAATGATAATTGAATTCAAGTGTAATGGCAAGCACAGAAGTAGTTCATACTTTGTTTCACCTACTGAATTAACACCTTGTTTCAGTTCAAGCTTCTTTTGAGCCTTGTATCAAGTCTGTTAAGAAACAGAATGTGTGAACCCCACAACTTGTGGACTCTAGAACTTGTGAACTTCTGGGGAGTAGCTAATGACTATATAAGGAGAGCCCCAGGGCTAGAGAAAGAAGGAAAATACTGAAAAGAGGACTCTTGTGGTGATAGTCAAGAAGGAGAAAACTTGTGGTATCCTGGCACTCTGTCCAGTCTGTCTGTGTTGATGTTTGTTTCTGATAATTTGTACAAAAGCCCTGGGACCTTACTGGAAGCCCTGAAAGAGGATTTTCTGGTTGTATGTTTATAGAAGTCCTGGAGGAGGATTTTGGAGGTCCTGGGACATTACTGATGATTTGTGCTGACCTCTTAGACCTTGTTTGTGGGTCTGTGTTGATTTCTATGTTGATTTGTGTTGAGTTCTCAGACGTTGTGGTAGCTCTGAGTTGATTTCACAGGAAGATAATGAATTGATGATGGTACTGGCAATGTGCATGAATATTATTGTGGCTCTGTCAAGTTTTTTTCTTCCCAGAAACAGTAACTGTGAAGGACTTGAGGTGGACTGGACACTGTGAGCTTCAATATGGAATCGGAACTAGATGAAGAATTCGTCAAGGAGCTGTACAAGGAAGTGGAAGCTGCCTGCCTTTGAACCCAGGTGACAGTTGGAGCTGGGACCATGAAAAAAGGAACCATGGAAGCTGAGGGACAGCTTTAAGTCAAGCTGAAAGAAGACTTTACTTGGATACTGTGTACTGACCAAGAAAATTATGATTTACTGTGACCTAGGGGTGGATAACTTCGACTTTTGTACTTTGTGATTGAATTAAGGATTTTGTGATTGACTAAATGTTTATGCTTTTTTGAAAACTATTGTGACCGCTTTGGTGAAAACTATGTGGCCATTTAAGTGATAAGTCATTGTGAATGTTGTATTTTGATTCTCTGTGATAAATTCTAACATTGTGAATGCCATATCTTGATTTTCTGTGAATGTTTTGCTCTGATTTGTTATTTAATGAATAGAGAGTCTACTATACTATGTAATCAGAATCTTAAAAGTTGTTTACAGCAGCAGTCCTCTGGGAAGCTGCTTATGCATGGCTTTACATCAAGACACCTGGTGAGATCACCATGTGAGATTATATAGATAGAAAAGAGTAAGGGAACCCAGTTCAGAACTTTAGAGAATACATACATTTAGGTGGCTGAAGATTGATACTCATTATTAATATGTGTATAATGGTTGTTTGGTGTCTTCATAACAACTTAACCATCCCTTTAATGGAAAAGCAAAGGAGGTTGTTGAAGGAGTGCTGAGATAAGTAGAGGAACTGGGAAATAGCAGTTCGTTGAAATTAAAAGAAGAGAAACTCAAAGAAGGGAATCACTACTGTAAAATATTAAAGTATGGTGAACAAAATATAAAGAACATATTACACATTTATTATGTGCCAAGCACTGAAAATACAAATAGAAAAACAAGGAATTAACATTATAATTGAAGTAAATGACACATATGAGAAGTTTCGACTACAAGGCCCTTCAAAGAGTGAGAAAGTCCTTGAGGAGCAGTTATCACAAAGTAAATAGTAAGAATAGGTGGTTATCTTAATGGAAGAATTGTAGCTGGTAAATGGTGGCAAACTGGTAAAATGATAATAAAAAGTGATTAGAACTTGCAGATATATATACTTATCTGTATATTATACCTAGTACCTATTGCACAATATGTCATATATTAAGCCTTAAACATATTTATGCTCCTTATTGATAATTTCTGTCATACAAAAGTAGAGTTCCTACAAGATCTAAAAAAAAGATTACTTTGTATTAAAATCTAGTCCTGCTGGGAACTTTTGTACTCAGTAATAGATCGTAATTAATTACAAAATAGTATACTGTATAATTACAGAGGTGACATTTAACAGATTTTTTTAAAGGAATACCAAGTGAACAAAGAATTCACTTACCTGAACAAACCACTCAGCTCAAACATGTTGATTTTTTTTTGCTATTAAATATTTTTAAAAAGCATCTCAACCTTTCCCTACTTTCATGAATATACATTTTTTTTAACTTTTACTATAACTTAACCATTCCTTAGAATGGATATGACATGTCATAATATGCCAAACCTATACTTAAGTTATTTACATACTCTAATGCTCTATATCATCTACCAGTTTACAATGTGGAATGGAACTCCTTTGATGATACTAAGTGATAAATGTTCATTGAATCATGGGAGATGGGAAGAAGTCAGAACAGGACACTTGATCTGAATTAAACAAAAAGAATTCCAATTCTTTCTGATACACTCTTTGTCTTCCAAAATGGACCACAGTTAAACATATTAAATAAGCAGAATTTGCCTTCAGTGTTAAGTACTACTGGCTAATTACTAAAGACTGATAAGATTCCCCTTTCCACTGTCCTTTTATGAATCATTCACAGCTTGTATAAATTCCCTTCAGTGGCTTATGACCTCCAATTATGCATTTTCCCCACACTGTCTTTTCCCTTTAGAATTTTAGATTGACACTAACCACCCAAATATTAGACATCACTCAGCAGTAGAATTTGGGGCCCCTAAACTTCACAAAGATTACTTTATGACTGTGTGTGAGAGCTATGGGCTATGGGTCATTAGAGACAGTAACCACATGAAGAAAAACATTGGTCTTTTGGATTATTGAAGAAGATTATAAGGAGAATCAACTCTCTTGAGATGTCAAGGTTCTGGGAAAGTCATCCAAGTCATTAATATCCTGCCGTGTGCTTGTACTTGGTGCAGCCTAGCAGAAAAGCACATGCTTTATTAGCTTCCATTCCCAACTGGAATCACCCCCTGGGATAATAAGATAGTAAGAGAATTAAAAGAACTCCCTTTCCTCTTGAGAAAATGCAAATAAGGAATCTGCAACCTATAGACCTAGGTACCAAGGGCATAGTTCTTTTTTTTTTTACTAATATAACCTCATTTGAGTCCTGTGAGAAATGATATATGTTCTTTTTGTACCCAAAGGACAGGAATAGAAGAATTAAGTGGAAGTTGCAATCGTATTTCAAATTTATAAGAAAAAGAACAACTTTATAAGAATTAGAGTGAATTAGACCATTCCAATTATAGAGCACTGCTCCCTTCAGATGCAGTGAATTCTCATTGTACAAAAGAATTATGAAAATGTAGATTTAGGGTAGAAAGGACACTTAGAGGCCATGTGGTTCAACCCCCATTATTTCACAGATGAGGAAACTGAGACCCCAAAAGATTATATAACTTGTATGCATCATCACAGAAGTAGTAAATAGCAATAATTGGATTTGAATTTAGGTCTTCAGTCCACAGATCCACTGCTCATCCCACAGGGGTTCTATCAGTAGAGAGAGGTCTCTTAAGTATGCTACATCATGGATCATATCATTCAGCAATTAAAAATTGAAATAATTGGCTGATATAGTGCTTTCTAAATCTGATATTTTGTAATCATGTTTTTTTTGTTTGCTTGCTTTTATTTTGTTGTTGTTGTTGTTGTTGTGCTTTTCTTCCTACTAAGACTATTCAGTGTGATAATACTTTAAGACACATGGGGAATTAGGCTGCCCTGATTGGTCAGTAGGAATTGACAAAGACACACACAAATCAGTAAGTAGTCAGTGCAGCAGCTAAACTCTGATAATTGATTTTTTATGAAAAATTCTTACTTGCCTTTATATTACAAATCTATATTTCATCCACCAAAATGCTGCAATCACAAAACACCTTTAATTCTACATCTATTGAAGGGAAATACTTTAAGAATCTTTTTTTTGAATTTGAAAGAGACCTTTGGTGTGTTGAACTTCATGATTAAGTAGAAAATTGTTCACATGAGAGGAGAAGAAAAGTTAATATTTATTATTAAACTAGTGAGTATCCAGAAGAAAGCAACTAGGATAGTACAGATTCTTGAGTTTATGATACAAGAGAATGTTTTGAAGAAACTGATCATGTTTTGCCTAGAGAAGACTCAGTGCAGGATTGTCAAGTGGATGAGAGATTAGACATATTCTCTTTGTTTTAGAGGGCAGAATTGGGAGCAATGGGAAGAATCTGAAAGGTCAAATAGGCTTGATGTCAGGGAAAACTTCCGGTGCAAAAATGGAATTTATCTCCTCAAGAAAAAAATGGGTCTGTCTAATTTAGAGGTGTTCAAGTAGTGTGTGAATCACAACTGTCAGTTCTTTTTTTTAATTTATCAACTTGTTTATTTACTTTTAGTTTACAAGATTCATTTACAGAATCACTTGAGTTTCAAATATTCTCCCCTCCCTTCTCCCCTCCCTTCTCCCTTCCCCCCACCACGGTGGTGTACAATCATGTATGGGATCCGCAAACACTCACACTGTACAATAGTCTTGTTGTATAGAAGTGTTGTAACCAATGGAGTGAATAATGTGAAAAGAAAGAGAAAAAAAAGAAACCAAAGAAACAAAACCAAACATGGAAGAGAACACTGACATGTGTTGCTTTCAGTCTCCATTTAAACTCTGGTCTTTCTAGATCTTTCTCTGAATGTAGCCATCTCCTTCCATTCTGAGACTTTAGAGTTGTCTTTTAACTGTACGTTGCTGAGAAGAGTTCAGTTTATTAAGGTTGGTCGTCACATATATGATGTATCTGTGACTGTGTACAAATTTTTCTTGGTTCTGCTTTTCTCACTTAGCATCAATTCATATAAATCTCTCCAGGTAAATATGAAGTCCATTTCCTTCCCATTTCTTATAGCACAATAGTATTCCATTACATTCATATACCATGACTTGTTCAATCATTCCCCAATTGATGGGCATCTCCTAAGTTTCCAGTTTTTTGCCACCACAAAGAGAGCTGCAATGAATATTTTTGTACATATGGGTCCTTGTACATATGATCTCTTTGTGATACAACCCCAAAAGTGGTATTACTGGGTAAAAAGGTATACAGTTATTTATAGCTCTTTGGGCATAGTTCCAGATTGCCCTCCAGAATGTTTGTATCAGTTCACAGCTCCACCAACAATGCATTGGAGTTCCAATTTTTCCACTTCCTCTCCAGCACATGTCATTTTCCTGTTTTGTCATCTTAGCCAATCTGACTGGTGAGATGTGGTACCTCAAAGTT
>JAQQSW010010385.1:0-13002 GCA_028646575.1 Pseudocheirus occidentalis | reverse complement strand
CCTCTCCTCTCCTCTCCTCTCCTCTCTTCTTCTTCTTCCCTGTGTTTCCTCTCCACCTTTTCCTCCTCCCTTCCCCTCTCTCTCCTGCTAGAAGAGTATAAGTAAGGCAGGGATGTGCAAAGTCACCAGACTCTCTGTCTCTGTCTCTGTCTCTGTCTCTGTCTCTGTCTCTGTCTCTGTCTCTGTCTCTCTCTCTCTCTCTCTCTCTCTCTGTCTTTCTCTCTCTGTCTCGCTGTCTCTGTCTCTCTGTCTCTCTCTGTCTCTGTCTGTCTCTCTGTCTCTGTCTCTGTCTCTCTCTGTCTCTCTCTGTCTCTGTCTCTCTTTCATCTTGTCCCTCCTCAAAAGTCTATTTTGCTTCTACCATTGCTTCCTTCAATTTGCCTTTCCCTTTATTACTTCACTCCCCTTTTACTTATCCCCCTCCCCTCCTGTTTCCCTGTTGGGTAGCTCACATCAACATCTCTATAATCCACTATAAAAGCTCTTCTTTGCATCCCTCTTTTATATGAGAAAATTTTCCCCTTTTCCCTTTCCCTTCTCCCTTCTCCCAGTATACCTCTTTCTTTCCCCTCCATTTTTTGAGATTATGCCAATATAATAATAAACTCATGCCTATGCCCTCTATCTATGTAAACTCCTTTTAACTTCCCTAATAATGACAAAATTCTTAGAAGTTACATGTATTATCTTCTCATATAGGAATGTAAACAGTTTAACTTTATCAAGTCCCTTATAATTACTCTTTCATGTTTACCTTTTTATGTTTCTCTTGAGGCTTATGTTTGAATGTCAGATTTTCTGTTCAGCTCTGATTGTTTCATCAGGAATGCTTGAAACTTTTCTATTTCATTAAATATTCATTCCCCCTCCCCCACAAGGGGTTATACTCAGTTTCACTGGGTAGGAGATTGTTAATTGTAATCTTAGCTCCTTTGCCTTCTGGAATATCATATTCCATATTCCTTTAACTTGGAAGTGCTAAATCTTGTGTGATCCTGACTGTGGCACCATGATACTTCAATTGTTTCTTTGTGGCTATTCAAAGTACTTTTTCTTTGACCTGGGAACTCTGGATTTTGGTTATAATATTCTTGAAAGTTTTCATTTTGGGATCTCTTTCAGGAGGTAATCAGTGAATTCTTTTAATTTCTATTTTACTCTCTGCATCTAAGTTATCAGGGCAGTTTTCCTTAATTTCTTGAAATAATGATGTCTAAGCTCTTCCTTTTGCTCATGACTTTCAGATAGTCCAATAATTCTTAAATTATCTCTCCTCAATCTGTTTTCTAGGACAGCTGTTTTTCTGATGAGATATTTCACATCCCCCCTTTTCATCTTTTTGATTTTGTTTTATCATTTCTTGATGTCTTGTGGAGTCATTAGCTTCCACTTGTCCAATTCTAATTTTTAAGGAATAATTTTCTTCAGTGATATTTGGTACGTCCTTTTCCATTTGGCCAATGTTACTTTCTAAGCAATTCTTTTCTTCAGTGAATTTTTGTGCCTCTTCTACCACTAGACTAATTCTGTTTTTTATTAGGTCTCAGTTCAAGTCACATTTGGTCATCGTTTGTGCTCTGATTGCTCGGAGGGAGTGTAAATAGCAATTGGTTCTATTTTGACCAGAAACCCTAAGGGTCTTCCCCTCCCAGAATGATTGTTTCTGACGAGGTCAAGAGGCCATTCTTTTCCTCATTTCTTACCTAACTTTAATCACAGAATGGGTATTGCCTCAGACAAACTGAGACCTGGGAAAAACCTTAGCTTAAAAAGGCCAAAGTCTTCCACTGCATGTGGGGCAATCTCTAGTCATCCTGATATTATCTTGCCACTGGATCCAGGTGGCTCTAGAGGAGAGAGTGAGGCTGGTGACTTTGCACAGCTCTGACTCACTTAAATTCAATTCACTTGCAATTTATGACATCACCTTCCCTAATGTCATGGTCCTCTTAGAGAATAAAAGAGAAACAACAACATTTCTGTTCTTTAAAGTGTTATTTTCTCCAGTAATTTTTTTGCTCCTCTTTTACCAAGCTGTTAATTCTCTCTTCATAGTTTTCTTGCATGATTCTCAGTTCCCCCCTCAATTTTTCCTTTACCACTCATCTTTTTTTTAAACTCTACTAGCAATTCTTGTCGGGCTTTGGTCCAATTAGCATTTTTTCTTTGAATGTTCTCACATTATTTTCTTCTGACTTTATTTCTTGCATTTCCCTGCCACCATAGTAGCTTTTAATGGTCAAATTCTTCTTGTTGTTACTTGTTCATTTTTCCAACCTATTTCTTGACTTTAAACTTTATATTAAAGTTGGGCTTTGCTAAACCTAGATGTGGGGAGGCACTATCCCAAACTTCAGGCTTTTTCATGCTTCTGTTTTCAGAGCTAGATCTGAAGGTCTAGAAGAAATATTTCCAAGGTGGTGTGATCCTGGGAGAGGTATGATCACTTTTCTCCTGGTCTGCACTCTGGTCTTTACCCAGGAATGGTACTTGGTCCCCTATAGCCATACACACTAGAACTTCTTTTTGTTTTAGAATTGAGACTAGGGCCCCTGCTTCTTTATGACCCACCACCAGAACTTCTCTCTACCCTGGAGATCTGATCTAGAATTGTGTATAGGCAAAGGAGTTACCAATCATCCCAAGCTGTACCCAGTACCAGAAAACGATCCCCCATAATCTCTTTCTGAGGTTATCTGAATCTTCATCATTTCTAGGCTGAGAGCTCCCAAAACTGCTACTGCTGCTGTTGCAACAACTGTGTGCGCACCCGCGCGCGCACGTGTGTGTGTGTGAGAGAGAGAGAGAGAAAGAGAGAGAGAGAGACAGAGAGAAAGAGAGAGACAGAGAGAGAGAGAGACAGAGAGAGAGAGAGAGACAGAGAGAGAGAGAGAGAGAGACAGAGAGAGAGAGAGAGAGAGAGAGAGAGAGAGAGAGAGAGAGAGAGAGAGAGAGAGAGAGAGAGAGAGAGAGAGAGAGAGAGAGAGCTCTTGACAGATACCCACCCTCATGTTACAGACTTTACTTGCTCAACCTCTCAACTTTTCTTAGGCAGGAAAAAATATGACTTTTTGTTGGCTCTGCTGCTCCAAAATTTTTCTTGAGGTATTATTTTAAAGTTATTTGGATTGGAATGTTGGGAGAGTTCAATTGGGCAACTGCCCCTAATCTGCCATCCTGGCTCCCTCTAATTTCATTCTTGAGTTTCTCATTCATCCTGGACTAACTTCCTCTGTAGAATTTTAATCTGTAGAATTCTACTATTCTCCTTCTGATTCCTTTGAAATTGGGCCCTCCCCAAACTGAGATCATGTTTCAGACTATTCCTGTATTTCATTTCTATTAGAAATATTAAGAATTAAGGGCTACTTCTGCACAACATTTCCCATTAATTTTTCTTCAGGAATCAGTTATTGAGGATTAAATCCAGAATGGAATTTCATTTACTGGTCTCTCCACCTTCTGAAGGATGAAATTGTTATTATTAGGGCAAAAGTTATTATTCTGCTTTAGGAGAGAAAGAGTTCTAGCTGATGTTTAGATAATTGCCATCATGACTCTGCTCCAGGTTTGGCACAGATGAATTCTTCACCTTCTTCATCTTCTGGTCCAGAGTATATTGTAATATACTCTGATTACAAAGCTTTTTTTATCCTTTCACTGATCTTCACCCAAATGCTCTCTGTTATTCTTGCCTACTGTATTTTATCTTGTTAATTAGAGTGAGGCAGCTAGGTGGCACAGTAGATAGGGAGCTGGACTTAAGAGGATGGAATATCCAAGTTTTAATCCTGTCTCAAACATTCACTAGGTGTGTGACCCTGAGCAAATCACTTAAACTCCCTTAGCTTCAATTCCCTTCTTCATGGTTTTGTTGTGAGATCCATTTGTTCAAATGAGATATTACAGGTGAAGCATTTTGCAAACCTTAAGGTGCTAATATAAATGTTAGCTACTATTATTCACCTTTTTTATATTTTTTTGTCTTTTTAATAAATTACACCCATTTGGAGTCATATTCCAATTTTAAGTTTTATTCCACCAAGTCTTAATGATACCTACGAGGTCACATGTACCTCTTGGGTTAGAACTTCTTGTTCATTTTGCTTTTTGGCTAACCTTTGTGCATTTTAGGTATTTGAGGCTATGGGTGCATTGCTTGCTCCATTCTTGGATTTTGTGCCCTGTGAATTTTTGCATATTCCAAATGCCATTCTTCATTCTAGCTACTCTTTTTACACATTCTAATTTGTTGGATTTACATAAGCATTTTTCTCCCTCTACTCAACCTTTCCATTTAAAGTTATTTTAATTAGATATATTAAACACCAGACAAAGAAATTCTTTCTAGATATACTCCATCTCTGACCAGAAGACTGTCATTCTTCTATGTTAAACCATTGTTTAGAAATTCGAGTGTCATTATCAGAAACCATTTTTTTTTAGTTTGCTGTTCATTTTCCAAAGCAGGTTTTACTTTCTCCATCATTTGCCTTCAAAGGACAGCATCAATGAGGCTATTACCTGTGTTCCTGGCGTTATTATCCCCCTTAATTCCCCCTTATTTCCTTCATTGCTTGTTCCTTAGGCTTTGTCATTTTTGCCAATGTTCTTTAGTTTCCTTATGTGAGTATCATTTGTGCCCCCTTGTGAATCATAAGAAGTGAGTAATAGTCATCTGTTTGGACAGGTCTTGGGAGGTTCTCTGTAATGTCTTGGATACATGCTTGGATATAGCCTTTACTATTGCTGTTATCAGGTAAAAAAAAAAGTTGCCTTTATACTCCCTGAAGAGGAAGTCACCAAACATCATTATTCTTTTTCCTTACTGGATGATATCACCCCTGACGGTACCTATGGTTCAACTTTATCATTCCTTGGAGGATAAGATGCTCTTTCTTTCTACTCCAGAAAAAAGCCTCAAAATAAGGTTTGGGTTTTGTTTTCTTTTTACATTAAGTATGAAGTGAAATGGTCTTTCTTCCCTTCTTCTTTTGTATGATTTTCTTCTGCTCTTCAGCCTTTAGACCAGCTGTTCTCAGCTTGTGGGTTATGTTCAGTTTGTAACAATGAAAATACATCCTGCATATCAGATAGATTCATAACAGCAGCAAAATTACAGCTATGAAGTAGCAATGAAAATCATTTTATGGTTAGGGGTCCGCACAGCATGAGGAACCATATTAAAGGGTTGCAGCATTAGGAAGGTTGAGAACCTCTGCTTTAGACACAATGTGATACAATCAACATTTATTAAATGCGACTCCATCCCAGGCACTATTAAGTGCTGGAGATATAAACAAGAAAAAGAAAGACAGTCCCTGACCTCCAGGAGCTTATAATCTAATGTGGGGGAAAGTACAGAAAAGGAAGCTGAAAAGTATGTGTGTGTGTGTGTATGTTTGTGTGTACCAGAGGGTACCCAGAACAGCAACACAATCAAGATAATGGTGAAGTTAAAACCAAGCACAGCAGCTGGTGGCAAATGAAGAAATATTTGGGGTTTTGAGCCTTCCATAAGGGGACGCTGTGAGAGGAAGTTTTTGCCTGCCCTCCAATCAAACAGGGGAAAGCAACTGAGCCATACTGATAAGGTGTGAACATCAAAGTTGAAGGATGACTAAGATCATGAGTTTCCTATTATCGGGTGACAAATTTATTCTGGAAAGAATGTGATGATTAGGGAGCTGAAACCAAACTGGCGGCAAATGAAGGCCAAGTGTCCTCTCCACTGCTTTAGAAACTTGGGAGATAAACTTTTTTATTTTCTTGCTTTGAAACCTAGTTTCTTTTTTTTATTGTTGTCAAATGCCTTTAAATCATTCATGACACCCTAGAATGTAAAGAAATATTTTTTGAGCTCCTTCATCTTTTTTTGTTGGAGTGGGGATTGACTTGAATTCTGAGCATAGGTGGCACCTTCTTGGCAAAGGGCTGAAATTCAAACATCCCACCCTCTGGCCAAGTCACCACACAGTTTTCTACCACTCCATTCGGATGAAGCTTAGTTTTGTTTTCCAAAATGCTTGTGGAGATTTACAATTCACCTCCTAACCACTTCATTAAGATCTTGTTAGCTTTTAGTCACCCTTTAACAACTTGACAGCCATACAAATGTTCTTGGCCTTCTTTTATTAGCCTCATTTGTTTTTACCTGCTTATGTTTCATTTTAGCTATTTGTTCACTGAATGTGTTTTATTTACCAATTTGTTTTACTTACCTTGCATTTTAGCTTCTTCTCGCCACATACTTCTCTCTTAGTCCTTTCTTCTCAACACTTTTTCTTCTTCCTTTTGACGGGGCCCTTTTCCTTCTTTGGCTTGACTTGTTCTTCAACTCTACCTTCAGTTTGCTCAAATTTCTCCATCAAAACTTTAATCCGTAATGATTTCAGTAACAAAGATAAAACAACAGATAAACTTGTTTCACAATCCTTTGATGACTGACATCAAATGAGACTTAAAACAACCATCCGTTCTCATCAAAGGCTTTTGCCATAAGAGAGTAGGAGACCCAGTTCAAGGTTCAAGGCAAGGAGAGATTTCCTATACATGATGTTCTAAGAGTGGTATATATTTTATTTAGGTTGGGCAGGTTTCCTTTTCAAAAGGTCTGAGAGGCCATTCTTGGAGATCATCATCAGTCTGAATTCCTTGTTGTGTAAGGCATAAAAGGCCTAGCCTATGGGTAGTATGTGTTATAGCTTTTAATGGAATTACTCTGCCCTGCAGAAATACCTTTTTTGACTTGGCATAGCTGGTTACCTTTACAAAATAAAGCATTAGCAGAGTTTCATCTTTTTAAGTATCTTTTTAACCTTAAGGATTGTATGCTTTTAATCTTATCGTGTCCCATGAGCATCTCATTGCCTTTTCATCCCAAAGCCTGAATCACCAGACTGTCCTAGAGAGGTCCTCCAGATACTCCTTCTTAAGGAGGATAGCATGCTCATTTCATGAAGCTCAGAAATACTGAGAAGTCTTATAAATGATATGTGCAGTCATTAACTACACATGTGGGAAAAAATGAGTGATTGTAATGTCTAGGCTGTGATAATTAGTTGGATAGACTATGGAAAAACTATAGAATTTTTCACTCTATTATCTATCCATCTATTCATCCATCCATTCATCTGTCATCCATCCATCCATCTATCCATCCATTCACCCATCCATTCATCCATCTATCTGAAGAAGTGTGGGATATGGGGATGTCTGAGGGGGTGTTTGAGGGATTTCATATAATCCCTAGTGGGTTCTTGTCTGGAAAAGAATTTTAAATAGGACCCAAGCTGTCTTTTGGCAAAGTTTCAAAGTTTGTTGTTAGCAGCTGGCAGGAGAAATAGGGGGACCTACAAAGTGTAGGGATCTAAGGTAGAGTTATAAAGTTTTATGCTCTGCAGCGGGCAGGAAAAGGTTAAGGGAACCTGCAAAGAGCCAAGGCTTGATGGGTAGTTCTTATAATCCTAAAACTGTCAGTCAAAGGCTAATTATGCTAACTAGGTGGGCAAAGGTGGAGTTAGGGAGGAGTATGGGAGGTGGTTAGGAGTGGTCAGTGCTTAAAGGGACATGCACTTTTCATATCAACTGCGCATACAAATTATCCATAATTCACTGGTAAATTCCTTAGGGAGGGGCTAGAGGGGTGTGTGGTTTTGAGCTTGACATGTCACTAGGTTACTTTTTGGTCAAGGATGTATGAGGTATGGCCAATATGGCTTTTGGGAGGATAGGCTTGATTGTTTCCAAGTCTGGGAACTAGACTGATTAGGGATTCAGGAGGTACCATATTGAGATGGAGTTATCTTTTGATAAGGTTGCTCAAAGCTTTTGGGTGCAGCTGGCCACTTGGAACAAAGGGGCTATGCATTTCTCTAAACTGAAGAGATTGTTTATGAAACACTTGGGTGATGTATTCATAGGGATGGCTGTTGTTGCTAGGTAGACTGCTAGCTCAGAGGAAAAGGGGAGAGGCAGGGTTTATGCCTTCATGGCAGGGGGAAAGTGTGACTTTTACAACTTAATTACACAGGCTTGTTACAAACTGATGCTACATACATAGGTACCCAAACACAAGGGAGATTTTACAAACTGAGGGTACAGACAAAAGCATACCAGACCCCATCATATCCATCCATCCACACATCCATTCATCTATCACCCATCCATCTATCCATCCATCTGTCTATCTATCTATCTATCTATCTATCTATCTATCTATCTATCTATCTATCTATCCAACCATCCATCTATCATCTATCTATTATCAATATATAATTATATATTTATCTATCTATCATAATTGCTATCAGTCTGCTTATATATCACTCTGTCCATATATGGATATATAGAAGGAAGGAAATAAATATTTATTAAATGCTACTATGTGCAAGGCACTGTGCTAAATGCTCTACAAATATTATCTCTTTTGATCCTCACAACAGCTCTGTGAGATAGGTGCTGTTATCATCCTTCCATCTTGTTGTTGAGTTGTGTTCTACTCTTTGCCATCCCATTTGGGGTTTTCTTGGCAAAGATACTAGTGTGATTTGCCATTTCCTTCTCCAGTTCATTTTACAGATGAGGAAACTGAGGCAGAGTTAAATGACTTGCCCAGAGTCACACAACTATTAAGAGACCGAGGCTGGATTTGAACTCATGAAGATGAGTTTTCCTAATGTCAAGCCTAGTACTCTATCCACTGCACCACCTAGCTGCCCATCCCCATTTTATGGTTGAAGAAATAGAGGCAAGCACAAATTGTGATTTCCCCAGAGTCACCCAGCTATGAAGTACGTAAGGATAATTTGAATTCAGGTCTTCCAGACTCCAAGCCTAGTAGTCTTATCTCTTCATCTATGGAGCCACCTGTCTACTTCTTTGTCTCTGTCTCTTCCTCCATCCCTCTTTCCCTCTTCTTCTCTTTCTCCCTCCATGTCTTCTTCTTCCTCTTCCCTACACCATATATATAAACTTCTTCCTGAAATAAAGGCCCACATTCTTAACACCAATATTCCTCCGGTGATGTCAGATGGCTATGTGTCATAGAACACTACCATCTCTGATGAATTAAGTTTGAGAGTCACCCAAGAGCATTAAAGAGGGACACTTTACAGATGTGCACATAGCAACATATTATAGACAAGGAATTATAAAAGAAGTAATGTAAAGGATGTCATCAAAGAGATATACAATCTACCAAGAAATTGAGCTAATCACGTGGTCAGAGCAAGGGATAATGAATGATTGATTTAGGAAGTGGTTACTACATGGCTCAACGCTTTGCTGAGTACTGGGAATGCAAATACTGAAATCAGATAGCCTCTGCCGCATAAAGTTTATGTTTTAATAAGGGGACACAATACATATAGGGGAATGATGTCCAGTTCTGGTCTGGAAAACTACAGAATTGGTAAGTAGAATGATAAGTTAGTTAATTGACATACTTGTTCCCAGAAGCAAAGTTAACATCGATTTGATCCCAATTCCTAGAGCACGTGAAAGAAAAGTGAGGGAGCATTTGGGAGATGTCAAGGACGAAGATGACTGGGATGAAGATTGATGGTCCAGAGTAGGAGTTGAGAACTAAATGGCTTTTCTTTTAAAGCTCCTTCTGGACATAGTTTTTGCAGGGCCTGTTTGCTAGGCTAGAGCAGCAACAGGCAGCAGGACAGAAGATGATGGGAGTAAAGAAGCATAGTCCCAAAGTAGAAATGTTGTGATGTTCAGTGTTTGCTATGCCCTGTGCCTTCTGACTTTTCAGCAGGAGTCATTTATTTGCCTTTGTCCTTTTTCATTTCTCAGTCCATATTTTTGCCAAGTTCTCCATGCCTGTCTTTGCACTTAGGTATCAGGCTAAGCCTTGGTCTGGAGTATCTTAAATTTTTGATAGAATTTCATTACCACTTAATCCTTTGCAACAGATAGCTCACAAACTGCCATTATCTTCATGCTCTTTTGCTTATGCTTATCATGAGTATTGAAAGTTGAGATGCTCAAATGTCCCATGAAATGATATTTCTCATTTGCTTTGGGTGGATGCAATCTTTCCTGAATGAAGGGAGTTAGTTAATCAGGAAAATTTAGAAGTAAAACAGAGATAAAAAGTTTTTTCACATTTAAAAATTGATATTTGTAAATATCTGAAAAAACATTTCATATTTCATATTTTAGAAAGAGAAATGCTATTAGCATCGAAATTTTCTGAGGAACAAAATTTGTAACAAAGAGAATGAAGGGCTACATAAAATACAGTGTGAAATACACATCTAGGGCAAATCACACTAGTTTATTAAGCCTAATTTCCTTTAGGCAATATTTAATTCACAATGATGCACTCACTGAAAAATTCCCACATACTTTATGTGGTTCCTCTTCTTGTATATTTATGGAGAAATAGAAGAGGGGTTGGGTGGGGGACCAGGTCCTATAATTTCATTGTTTTAGGGAACTCCCAGGTGATAAAACTTTCTCTACCAATACAGGCTAGCTCCTTCTCTTACAGTCCAAGTAAATTACCTGAGCCTCTGAGAGGTTAAGTAACTTGCCCAGGATCACACAGCCAGCATGTGTCAGAAGCAAGACACGAACCCAGGTCTTCCTGACTGAGGATGGCCCTGCAGCTTCAACACCACACTACCCCTGTGTAATGCCAAAGCAATATTCACAGTGCCCATGATCACAATAAAGACTGTGACTGTAAGTATCACATGACGTTTGATCACAAAATATACCAAACTCAGCAGATAGAGGATAGAACTGAAGCATTATTTAGACATGAGAAAACCAATTCTCCAAACCAGCAAGCTGATTCCATCATAGTACAAAAGATATTCAGAAACCATAATAACACTGAAAGCCACAGCATCCTTCAGCCTTCCCAGAAACCAATCCGAGATCAATATCTACTCACAAGCCTTTCTGATTCCTTACCTGAGTTCCTCCTCTCTCCCCCACCATCTGACTAGCTCTGGCTACCAGCTTCCTGTGGGCTCTGCTTCCCTTCAGCAAACCCCTCCCACCATAGGCTCCATGTGACTATATTCAGCCTATTAGGGGGCAGAGTTTACTTTCAAAGAAGGGGAGGTCTTCAAACTCCCCCCTAGGTCTAGTAAGTGACAGAGAAGATCTTTAAATTCCCATTCTCGTTACACCCTCATACACACATATGCTTATGAAAGATAGCCAAACATTACAGGAATACAAAACCAATGGTTTAATTGCAACTCTAGTTTCTTTAGAAAGAAAATTGTTCTTTCTGAAGTTTTCTTATGTGTTGTACTCCCTTCATCTCTTTCTTGGTGTCTTCAGTATTTTTCATGTTCACACACACACACACATGCACACCAAAAAACAACAACAACAACAACAACAACTGAGAAAGAGGTTTGGCCACTTGTCTCATTCTTTACTTCTCTATTGAGCTGCCACAGATTTGTATTTGACAAGAGAATTTTTTGTTTTTGTTTTTGACTCATTTCTTTTACAATTAATTTCAAGGACAAAGCTATAAATGCTTGTACTTTTGCCTGTGCCTTAGTCTGTAAGTTTTTTAGAGGGCAGGGAGATTGGGATGATATCATCTTTCTAAACCAATGGGCCACAGTTCTTATATCTCAGTGTTCACATACAAATAGGAAATTAGTCACTGTTTTTGGATGAGGGGATACAGATCTCAGAAAACCCCAAATAAGTCTCCTTCCTCTAAGACACCACCAGGCACCACTTAGGGCCTCCTCTACTCTCCTAATTTACCCCATATAAAATGATCTTTTGCTTAAAAATGAGCCTTCAGTTTATCAAAAAAGTCAATTTACATTTTTAGCAGGCCCAAGTAATCACTGTAATCCACACACACACAAATAACAGCAGTGCATGAGTTTGTAAGACAAATTACTCTGCTATTCAACACAACCGCCAAAGCAAACTCATCTTCACATCAAATGCTGTCATTCATTTTGAAAAATTATACCAACAGCAACATTCAATATAAACATTATGAAAATACAGTGGCTTATTTAGTTTTCTTAACAAAAAGCATCATGTTTCCATTTTCCTTTATGTAGGCTATCTCTTAGTCTTTTCAGCATCTTTCCCCTCTTACTGATCACCTGAATTGATACAGCTTCTGCCATCCAAGGCCTTTTCAATTCTGAAATTAACATGTCACCAACTCAGATTGGTTCTTAACTTCTCACTTTGCTCTGTAAATATCTGTCATTTCACCTTATTACCACAAGCATAAATACTCCATTTACAGAGCATTAAACAGACAAAAACTCATATAAACAAAAGCTCCTCCTCTTCACAAAATGACTATTACAAAGATGTGAAACAAAATTAAGTTAACCCTCACAGGATCATTACTTCTTTGCACAGGACCATAGACCCACACAGAGAGAGGTCATCTAGCCTAGCCTTCTGTCCATTGAACTTTCTAAAATATCTCTGATAAGTGGTCAGCCTAAGAGTTGGCAAGGAATGTAAGAGGTTATTTGGTCCAAACCTCCATCTTCAGCCAGTGAATGTACAAACCACCCAGACTGATAGTTTCTATTCATTTCTTAAAGATCTTTGGGAATGGAAGTTCAAAAACTTCCTTTGATATTCTATTCAAACGTTTTAATTCCTAGGGACAAAAAACCCATGATGTAGTTGGGTAAGGAGGTTGAGGAATGGGAGGGAAGCTATAATGTATCATAAAGAGCACTAAATTTGGAGTCATGCTATTTACTAACTATATGCTCTTGGGCAAATCACTCCCACTTTTCTAGGTCCTGATTCCTTCTTCCTTAAAACAGATAAAATGATACACAGAACCATCCAATATTTATCAATATAATATTAATTAACTCTGCATACTTGTAATGGTAATCAGTTTGTTTGATCAGATACTTAGGGCTAAGCAGACCATATACTTAGGGTTAAGTAGATCCTAGTAACTTAGGGCTAAGTATAGAACTCTGTCCATTGGTGAAAAGGTGTGAATTCCCCTGTTGACAT
>JAQQSW010010384.1:0-13002 GCA_028646575.1 Pseudocheirus occidentalis | reverse complement strand
GGGAAGGAAAGACATAGACTCTAAACTGAGTATCTTGCCACACAGGAGAATAAGGGGGATGGGGATGAGGGGGGAATGATGGAGGGAAGGGTGGGGTGGGGGGAGGGGCGTGGGAAGCATACATCTCAGTAAAGGGACAGGGTCCAGGTAGAGAACAAAACAAGGGGGGGGGTGCAGGATAGGAAGGAGGGACATACAATCAGCCTCTCACAATTTGCCCACCATGGAGATGTCCTGTGTAATTACACACGTACAGCCTGTATTGAATTGCTCCTCCTCCCAGTGGGAGTGGGTGACAGGGAAGGAATTGCAAGAATCTAGTATTTAAAGCTATACAATCAAATGCAACTGGGAAATAATACGTACAGGGATGGGGGCAAGGAGCCCCTCCCTGCCCTGCTAGAAAGTTAGAGGGGTGTTGGAGGAGGGCATAAAAGGGAGCAGATTGTGGGAGGGGCCTTACAGTGGGATCAATGTTCTGGGCTGGGGGGTAGGGGCAAAAAGGGGAGAAAATTTGTAACTCAAAACCTTGTGGAAATGAATGATGTAACCAAGAAAATAAATTAAAATTTAAAAAAATGTGAATTGTTGTTATTAACTTGGCATTTGGGAGACCCTCTGCTGGCTGACTCCAATATACCTGTCCTCTACCATTTGCTTATGCAAACTTTCTACCCCAGCCAAACTGGTTTGCTGATTATCTCCTGAAATCACCATGGCTTTAACTACCTGGAATGTTCTTCCTTATTTATTTCAATATTATCTTTCTTCACTTTAAGGAAACCTTTGCCACCTACTGTAACCCACACTGATCTCTTATGAACTTCTAGACAGATCATTAATTGTCTAAACTATCTGTTTTTATTTCCTTCAAAAGATATTACTATAGAGAACCTACTATGTTCAGAGACCTAGGAGTCTGGAGAAGATACATGGTTTTGATAAGACGTAGCCTCTGCCCACATGAAGCTGACATTCTAGCATGAAAGATAAGATACACATCCTCATTTGGTACAGAACATAGACTCTTTATTGTTAGCTAACTTTTCAAGTGTCTTGGACTTGTTAAAATGGAAAGTTCCTCATGTGAAGGGATTGCTTCATTTTTTTCATATTTATAACCCTAACACCTAGCAGGGCATTTGTCCCATAGCAGGCATTTAATAAATTCTTTTGATTAATTGAATGGTTTTTTGTAGACCCCTGATGCCTCAGTTTCTTCATCTGTAAAATGGGGATAAATATTAGCCCCTACATCCCAGGGCTATTATGAGTATCAAATGAATAAATATTTGTCCAAAGATTTTGCAAACCTTGAAACATGCTACACATGCTAATATTATTATTAAACATTTATTAAATTCCTAGTGTGTAGAGAGAATTATTAGGAGTGGGTGGAGATACAAAGCTTAGAGAAGATTCAGTTCCTACCTTCCCAGAGTTTATAATCACATAAATAGTAATGATCCCATTTCTCATATTTTGTTTCATCCTTTTACTCAAGTTTTCCTGTGTATAAATGCTGATTCTACAATTACACAGTAAGGTCTGTAAGAACAAAGACTGTCATTTTAAACTTTGCATACCTTACTGTGACTTTATAAATATTTGTGTTTTTTTTCTTTTTGTAGGGCAATTGGGGTTAAGTGACTTGCCCAAAGTCACATGGCTAGTAAATGTGTCAAGTGTCTGAGGCCAGATTTGAACTCAGATTTGAGTCTCCTGACTCCAGGGCTGGTACTCTATTCACTGTGCCACCTAACCACCCCAATATTTGTTGACTGAATGAATAAATGAGCAAAGGAAGGTCATCTGTGCTCATGTTACTGCAATAACTCTGTAACACCACCTTTGGGCTCATGCTTTCAACTCACATTCACACTGGCATGTTGAGTCCCCAGAGGCATAACTCCAACTTCAGGTTTTTAGGATAGCACCATTGATCTTTAGCCCTAACACTATATCTCGCAAATCTCCACCACTGTACATCCCATTAATAATTAGGCAGTAGACTTAACTATGTCTTAGAAAAGGTATTTACTCAAATGGCATAGCTAGGACCAAACGCTCCCCTCAAACCAAACCAAACCCTGAGATGTACTCTCCCACAAAGAGGCACAGGATCCAGGAGAGGGAGGATGAATACAAGCTTAAAATCCAGTAGAGAAGAATACACTGGGAGCCAAATCAAGTCACAATTCCAGAAAGGCATTGTTTCAATGCCCCTTCTCTCTTTGGAGAATCCTTAAAAAGTTCATCACAAGGAAGGGTATGGCAAGGCACTGAGTCAGTATCAGTGATGCACAAGGCACTCCACCATTCAGTTAGCCTTTCTTTTCAGGGAACACAAAGTTTCAACTGGACAAGTGGTTCAGCTAGATTTGCAGGAGCAAATGTTTGCTAGACAATTCAATCTGCTACTGACTGAGCCAGGCGGGTCATTTGGCTGCTGGGATGGCTCTTCCTGGAGCACAACATCCCTTCTGGTTAGGTTAATCCATTGTACTCCTTGGGATACATCTCCAATAGGCTGCAACAATATCTACAACCTCCATTCTAATGTGCTCTTTCAGCTGGTGTGCTACCATGTTCAGAAATGGTAGATCTAGAACAGTCTAGAACTGGCAGAAGTTTCTCCAATTCTACTCTTTTGAGACCTCTGCTGTGGGGTTTGTCACCTAGGAGTTGGGAGAGGTATGGACTCTTTTTTTTGACATTTCTTCCTGCTTCAGAGCTAAGGTCCTTCTGTGAGGGACCTAACTCTTACTTAAGGTGACCATCTAGAACATCTTTGACATCTCTGTTAGGTTTATGAAAATGAGTGGATGCAAGAAAGGCCATTAAGACAGTGTGTGCTCTGAAGGCAAACTTACCATCTCTTCTGACCTTTTCATCTGCAATGTAGCCACTCAATGCCATAAGTCCCCAGTTTATACCTGAAGGGACCTCTCTTTTATATCTCCTTCTCTCTTTCTTTCCCCCTTACAACTTGCAACTCCATTGAGGTCTCAAAGAGGTATGTCTTTACCCTTCTGTGGCTCAGTGATATCATTAATAATAATTATAGTTGTAACTGACATTTATATGGCATTTTAGTACTTATAAAACCTCTTCACATCTATTATCCCACTGGATCCTTACAACAGCCCTGGGGGGTAGATGTTATTATTAGCATCTACATTTTATAAATAAGGAAATTGAGAGTCAGAAGGCATTAAGTAATTTTCCCATAGTTGTTTCTTTGGGCAGGGGAGCACAGTGGATTTCACTGGTGAACAGAACACCCAGTAAGTGACCCTCTATCAATGCAGACCAACAACTATTTTATAACTGATGAATCCTGGGAGAGCTGCCTGGGGCATTAAGAAGTTGAGGTCTTAGGATCATTAAGCTCATGGCCCTAGACCTGGAAGGACTAGATAAGAGTTCAATTTCTTTATTGTTATAAGTAGGGAAATGGCAGTCCAGTGAGGGTGAGTTGCCCCAAGTCGTCACGTTACACTTCATGCTAACAGCAAATCTCAAAGGCATGACTAGAGCTGAGGTCTTTCTGGAGGCAAGACTTCTCCTCTATCTGCTCCACCATATTGCCTCTGCTAACCTTGTTAATGTTCAGCAAACCATCGCCGAAGTAAAAGATCGTGACATTTCAAAGAAAAATAAAAGGAGAAAAAAGATATTTCTACTAATAAGAAGCTCACCTCAGTTAAGCTAATTATCTGTGCTCAGGAGGAAATCCACTCTTCCACAAACACATTTCCTCCCCCCAATAACACTCTACTAGGTATATCCAAAGGAACTCATTTCTTCTATTCTTTCTGATTGAGTTTTATTATTTTTCTGATTAAGAAGCTTTATTTTCTCTCCATCTCACCCCCTTCCACAGAAATATATATATATATCAGAGGGGAAGGCAGGGAAATTGGGGGTAAGTGACTCGCCCAAAGTCACATGGTTAGCAAGTATTAAATGTCTGAGGCCCGATTTGAACTCAGGGCTGGTGCCCTATTTACTGTGCCACCCAGGAGCCCCCAAGCAATATTTTTTAAAAGAAAAAGAAAACCCTCACAACAAATACATGTAATCAAATCAAACAAATTCTCACATTGATGAGGTCAAACAGCATAAGCCACGTTTTGCATTTTAAGTCTGCTACCTCTCTGACTGGAGGTGGGGAGCACATTTCAGCTTGGGTTCCTTGGAATCATGGCTTGTACATTGCTCTGATGGCTGGTAATCCACTCCTTTCTCAGCAACTTCTGCCACCATTTATATTCTAGGTGGAGATATCAAAAATGGTGGGACTAGTGATCTCCCTGGGTGATGAGCTCCTGGGGCCAGCCCCTGTGTATATGTTGCTTGTCCAAGACACTGACAATTCCCCAATGGCCATTTGTATCTAGGGACAAAGTTCAATTTCCTTTCTTGCCAAAGGGAAAATAGCTTGAAATAGTCAAACTCCCCCCCCCCTCTCTCTTCTCTCTCTTTCTTTCTTTCTCTCTCTGTCTCTCTCTCTCTCCTCTCTCTCCACACAAATATATATACACACACATACATGCATACATACATACATATACACACGTGTGTGTGTGTGTGTGTGTGTGTGTGTAGCTAGACTCAGACCCCACCTCCTCTTCTCTAATCTCAAACTAGTTTCTGGCCCTCTCCTCTAGAGGAGATGGGGTAAACAGGATATAGTTAAATCTAAGCAATTGGTGAGTTTTCTTAATCCCCAGAAAACGTAATCTTGCTAGTGCCAGGGTTAGGCATCTCGAGCAATCCCTTATGCTTTGTAAAGTCCAGTCTTCTCCCTGATTACAGTCATGTCTTTTGGAAAATGAGTGGGGAATGGGGAGCAGAAGCTAATGGGAGTTCACCAGATTCCCATGGGACACTGGATGGGGTCGTTCTTGTCAACGCAGGATCAGGCTCTAACGCTGACTGAACTACATTAAGGAAATCCCAGGGTCAGGGATGTCCATGTGTGGGCAGTGATATGTTCAATAAGGGCTCACTGCAACTTTGCTAAGCATGTCCTGTGTGCTAGGCTCTATGGAAGAGAAAAAAGACAGAAGAAAGGATCCTGACTCTGAAAGTAGCATTAGCTGGAGAGACATGACTGATAATACTGATAATGACAGGGTTTGAGGCAGGGTTTTTAACCCTGGGTCTATGCATTGGTTAGACAGGTAGGTAGGGAAGTAATATATGTGCACCTATACATATATGTGTGATGTGTATATATCTGTACTTTAATACAATTGATTGTCTTTGCAATCTTTTGCATTTTATTGAATACCTTTAAAACCTTTATTATGAGGAGTTCATAGGTTTCACTAAATTTCCAGAGGGAATCATGGCATGCAGAACATGAAAAGCCTCTGATTTATCTGAAGACCTCCACTGATGGGGAACCCGGTCCTTCCCAAAAGATAGCTAGTATTCATGTATCATTTTAAGGTTTGCTAAGTTCTCTCTCTCTGTCTGTCTGTCTGTCTGTCTGTCTCTCTCTCTCTCTCTCTCTCTTTCTCTCTCTCTCTTTCTTCTTCTTCTTCTTCTTCTTCTTCTTCTTCTTCTTCTTCTTCTTCTTCTTCTCCTCTCTCCCTTTCTCTCCCTCTCCCTTCTCCCCCCCTCTCCCCTCACCATATATATGTATGTGTGTGTGTACTTTCATCTTCCCATGATCCATGTGAAGTAAGTGGTATTATTATCCTCATTTCAAATATAAGGAAACTGAGGCTGACCTAGAGGTTAAGTGTTTTGTTCAGAGTCACACAGTTAAACATCTGAGGCAGAGTTTCAGATCAGATCTTCCTGACTCTAAATTTAGCACTCTAGCCAATTATAGTGCCAATGCAACATTCACAGCACCAACAGTCACTATAAATATTCCTGCATAATGTTTGATTGCAAAATATAACAGACTCTCTATATAAGACAGAAGCAAAACATTTATTCAGATACCAGAAAATCAAATCCCCAAACCAGTAAGTCAATTTCATCAAAGAAGTTAATAAGCCACAACAGCCACAACAGAGCCACACCATTGTTTAGGCTTCCCACAAACCAACACAAGTCTAACTGTCACAGAGGGTGGAAAACAAACAATATTTACTTACAAACCTAACTGTCTCCCTCAGACCTGTCCTCTCCTCCCACTGTGTCTAACTACTCTGACTCCCACCTTCCTGTGGGCTCTGCTCCACCATTCAGCAAACTCCTCCCAGAATAGGCTCCATGTGATCACATTCAGTCTATCAGGGGCAGAGTATATCTTCAAAGCAGTGAAGATCTTCACCTTCCCATTACTATTACACCAAGATACTACCAAGCTATCCTAGTCATCTCACCTCCAGGGGCCTGAGTTTTCATGAATGTAAAAAGAAGACATTGTATTAGATGACCTTTAAGATCCCTTCTAGCCCTAGATCTATAATCCTATTACCTTTTCCCCCCATATACAACATATGCATAAATACATGAATATATTATACATACATATATTATACAAACATATAAAATATATGCATATATGTGTACATAGATAGATAGATAGATCTATCCACCTATCCATCTGTCCATCTATCTATCCATCCTTCCTTCCATACATCGCTCCCTCCCTCTATCTATCTATCTATCTATCTATCTATCTATCTATCTATCTATCTATCTATCCCTCTATCTATCCATCTATCCATCTATCCATCCATCTATTCATCCATCCATTCATCCATCCATCCATCTAACTTATCCCCTTGTAACTTTGTGATGATTCTCTCTGAACTTAGTTGCATTAGTCACTAGACACAATTTCTATGGTCAGATCCTTACAAAAAGACTTCTTAACTGGGTAGGACCTGCTGGAACTTGTTCCTCATTAGAAGAAACTTCTATACCCAGGCTCAACTCAAATCTCAATGAGGCAGATTTTAGTGGAGAGTAAAAGCAGTGAGAAAGATCATGATCCATATTTCCTTTGTATCTGTGTTTAAGATTTGCCATCCATTTCCTTCCCACACAATTAGTGAGTTAGGTGATGCCCATTTTACAGATAAAAAAATATGAGACCAAGAGATGTTAAGTGACTTGCCCAGGGTCACATGGCTGCTAAACTCGAAAGTCAGGATTTGAACTCATATCATCCTAACTCCAAATTTACTACACTCCAAATGCTACATTTGTGGAAGGATAAGTGAGGTGAAAAAAAGAGGATTTCAGAGAAGGGAGAACACTATAGCCTCACAATGGACTTGGAATCCAAAATAATGCAATCATTGAGCTTCAGTGTTGGAAGGGACCTCAGTAGTTATCTAGAAAAAAAAATTTTCTTCTGCAACATATACAACCAATAATGTTACTCAGACTTCTTTTTGAAGGTATCGTATAAGAAGGACCTCATTACCTCTTGAGGCCATCCATCCCATTTATTGTGAGCTCTGTCTCTGATAGTTAATGATGTTCCAAGACCCTGGAATCTCTCAGCTTGGATCTGATCCTTGGGGCTGACTCATAGAGGAACATTTTTCCTCCTTGGTTCATTGCCTCTAGGCCAATTACTCCCAGTTGGTCAGTCATTTGGTCAACAAGCATTTATTAAATGTTTACTGTGCACCAAGCATTTAAACATTGCGGGTGAAAGAAAGGTAGAAATCTCATGAAATCTCCACGAAAAATCTCATTCATAGTTTGTGTCTAAGTTTACTTAAATATGACTAAAAGGTACTCATTTCCTGTACGAGCACTCAAGTTAGCATATGCAACTTGAATATAGGACAACTTTTCTTTGCCGCTTTCGTTCAGTTGTTTCTGTTGTGCCTAACTCTTGGTGACCACGTTTGAGGTTTTCTTGGCAGAGATACTGGAATGGTTTATCAATTTTCTTCTCTCGCTCATTTTACAGATGAGGAAACTGAGGCAAACAGGGTTAAGCAACTTGCCTAGTATCACACAGCTCATAAGTGTCTGAGGCTACATTTGAACTCAGGTCTTCCTGATTTCAGGCATGGTGCTCTATCCGCTGCACCACCTACCTGTTGCCGCAGAAAATGCAAAGGACCCATAAGAGTCCAAAACAAAAATGTAAAACACCTCGAGCACCCAGATGACCCATCAGGTCCCCTAGAAGAGAATTAAACTTGAGTCTGTTTTGAAGGCAAAACTTTTATTTCCTAGTGGTTCTCTCTTTCCCACAGTGTGCTAAATTGTCCCTTTAAGATCCACAGTACCACCCTGTGGCTTAGAGTGTCCTGAAGGAAAACAAACTTTGAAGACTGATTAACAAACAATCCTTCTCTCAGAACTGCACTGAGTCACAAACAGCGATTGCAGGAGATATCCCATCATGATGTGATTTTAGTCCTTCGCACGAAGTAGTCACATTGGTCATCCTCTTCCTTCCCCAAGAAGCACACAGTTGAGGAAATCTCCCTCTAGAATGCTCGTGCTTAAACTCTGCCTTACCCCAAAGACAGCTTCCAAACCTGGTGTTTTCCAGGAACACCTGGCACTGCCCAGGAAACTGCCCTTCTGTGGCTAAAAGTCTACATTTAGAGAGACCACATTGCTTAGGGAATGAAAAACCTCATCCACACAACTGCTGGGGGGCTTGTAGACATTGAGAAAGAGACAGAAACAGAGAGACAGAGAGATAGAGAGACAGAGAGATAGACAAAGAGACAGAGAGAGAGACAGAGAGACAAAGACACAGAGACAGACAAAGAGACAGAGACAGACAGAGACAGAGAAAGACAGAAAGAGAGAGAAAGAGATAGACAGAGAGACAGAGACAGACACACAGAGACAGAGAGAGACAGAGAGACAGAAAGAGAAAGAGACAGAGAGACAGAGAGACAGACACAGAGACAGAGAAAGAGACAGAGATACAGAAAGAGAGACAGAGAGAGACAGAAAGAGGGAGACAGAGATAGACAGAGAGACAGAGACAGACAGAGAGAGAGACAGAGACACAGAGACAGAGACACAGAGAGAGACAGACAGAGACAAAGACACAGAGACAGAGACAGACAGAGACAGAGACAGAAAGAGAGACAGAAAAAGACAGAGACAGAAAGACAGAGACAGAGAGAGACAGAGAGACAGACACAGAGACAGAGAAAGAGACAGAGAGACAGAGAGAGACAGAAAGAGGGAGACAGAGATAGACAGAGAGACAGAGACAGACAGAGAGAGACAGAGACAGACAGAGACAGAGACAGAGAGACAGAAAAAGACAGAGACAGAAAGACAGAGACAGAGAGACAGAGACAGAGAAACAGAGAGATAGAGACAGAGACAGAGAGAGACAGATACACACAGAGAGACAGAGACAAAGAGAGACAGAAAGAGACAGAGACAGACAGAGAGACAAAGACACAGAGACAGAGAGAGGCAGACACAGAGAGAGACAGAGACAGAGAGAGACAGAGACAGAGAGACAGAGACAGAGACAGAAAGACAGAGAGAAAAAGAGAGACAAAAAGAAAGAGAGAATGAGAGAGAGAGAGAGAGAGAGACTTTCCTGTTTCTCAGTTAACCAAGCACTTTAGAATGCCCAGTGTCCTCCAATCAAGGCACCAGTAGGCATGCCCATGTCCCATGGAGAAGTGTCTCTCAGATTCCTCTAACAAAGTTCTGGAACCTTCAGGATTTCTGATTCTAAGCTCATCCTGGGCTGACTCAAGCTTAAAATAAGGAGAAAGGAAGCTTTGGAAGGGAAGGAAGCAGGCTGAGGAGTGCATGTAAATGGGGAAATCCCACATTTTGGTGAGCCAGGGTCGGTGGCGGGGAGGGGGGGGGAATCGCCCAGGAGCTCTCAAGCTGATCCTACATGTCTAAGTGTCCCAATGTGGGAATACTGGTTCCTACTCCAACCTGTTGCCCCTAAATCACTCTTAAAACCTTGTTCCTCCACCAGTCTATGACTGGGCTACTAGGCTGAGTGTCACATTGGGTACAGATACCTCTTTGATTTCCACTTCTATAGGATTCTCTGTGGGACTTCCTGGTCCCCATTCTTGAGTATGTCCCATCCTTCCCCTTTCACTTCTAGTTCTATACTGCTACCCTGGGCCCACTCTCCCATCCTGTCTGCTAAGATGTTCCCAGGTACCACAGCTGGTTGGAAGCAGCAAAACAGCTATTATTATACATGATTCACATGAAGGTTTAAAGAAGAAAAAAAAATCTGGCAGAGTTGAAATACAGGGAACTCCAGTCATCAAACAAACCTATTATTATTCCACGTGCATTTTCAAGGGAATTATTGCTGTTCAAAACCTAATAGCAGCTCAATCACAGCTACATCTCATTTGAAAGCATAAAAAGCTTTCACTCAACACAACCACCTGCTTTTTTTTAAAAATGAAGACACAATTAGCAGATCTTTGGGCGTTGGGCTGCCAACGTCCCACCCATCAACTAGCCTTCTTCCTGCTTTGCAGAAGGAATGAGAACAGGCCTAGTGTAGCAACAAGATGCCAATACCAGACAGAAAGTCTAGGAAAGGAGTGAGCTAAAGACAGATTTTTCAAAAGAGAAAACAAGCCCATACTTTCAACCCCAGTGGGAAATACTATCACTGGCTTGCCATACATGCCGTAGATTTGTTAAATAGCACGGAATTGGATTGGCCTTTGCTTTGTGAGGCATCCTTCCGACCAAATGTATCTCCTGGCAATTAGGCTAATTGATGAGTTTGACATTAAAATTAGCTTAAAATATAACATGGGATGCTGGAAGGGGGAGGATGGCAGAAGCAATTTGTATGGATCTCCTTCTCTTTCTAACCCAGGAGGAGGAAAGGATCAGATGGGCCCTGGCCTAATTGAAATCCCATCTCCGGAAGAAGGCAACTGGCTTCAGTGCAAGCTGAAGAAAGACAGAGTAAAGCTTAGAGAAAATGAAGCGGAATTTGAGGAGGTCCACATCAGCCTCTATATGACTCTCTCCTTGGGGACCCATACCATGGGACCATTTTTAGAGGTCAGACCACCTAATAATGAGGACCTTTGGCACTTTGGTAGCTGATCACCCTTGGGGAGAGGTCTCAGACTGACTAAGCTGTTTTTTGAATTCTGTTCCCTATCAAATAGATGGTGAGGGACTGTGGAAGAATTCCAGAATTCAAGAAAAGGCTTTCTAATCCAACCCAAAATTGAGAACGATTTCTCTCCTTTACTATTTCTAAGAAGTGGTGGCTTATCTTTGCTTAAAGATTCACACAACACATACACACACTTATACACACATACCCTGCACCCAATATACATACACACACTCTATGCCCATTACACATGCACACAGATACACACACATACACACCTCCTACACCTGATACATGTATACAGACACACACTCACACCTTCTGCACCCAGTACACATACACAGACATACACACTTATACACACTCTATATTAGATATACATAAACACATATACACACACACACTCACACATTCATACCCTATGCCTAATACACATACACACACACACAACCCAACACACACACACACATACAAACACATACACACACACACACACACACACACTGATGTGGAAGACACTACCTCCGGAGGAAGTCCATTTTACTTTCCGATAGCATCCATTGCTAGGTACTTTCTCCTGATGTCAAGCCTCTATTTATTTGCTCCTTCACAATTTTTGACAGGGCTCCTGGTCATCTTTTCCCAAGGTTAAATATCCCCACTTCCTTAAACTGATTCTCCTGTGGCACAAGCCCAAAATCTTCCATAATCTTCATTTGCCTTTCCTGGAGTCTCTCAAACGTATTAATGCCCCTCCCCAAATATGGTGCCCAGAAGACAACAACCTCAATGTGATCTGAATAGGGCAGGGTAGAGTGGAAATAGTGCTTGCTTCATCCTGGAAGTTTTAATTCCTTTTATGTTGTCCAAGATCCTGCTTTCTTTCTTGACTGTTGTACCATTGACTCATTTTGCAGTTGTAAACCACTGAAGCTCGTAGCTCCCTTTCTCTGCTCCCTTCTACACAAAACCCCTTCAAACAGTGACAGACAGCTACCATGAGTCCCCACAGTCTTCTCTTCTCCAGGTTAAGCAACTCCAGTTTCTTCAAATCATTTTAAAATGTTATGACCACAAGCTCCTAGATCATCCTGGTTACTTTCTTCCGGATACCTCAGGCTTAAAAATATCTTTTCTAAACTATTGTGACCAGAATCAAACATAACACTCTACAAGTGGCCTGACCCAGGATGGCTTGCAACAGGAATATTACCTCCTTCCCCTATCACTATGTCTCTCAGTGCAACCCATGATCACCTTACTTTTGATGGCGATCTCTCATTCATATTAAGCTTTCAGACCATGAAAACACTCAGATATTTTTCCAGAGTCTACTGGCTGCCATACCTCCCCAATGTTTTGAAGCTGCTTGTTTGAATTCACACTTAAAACTTTACATTTATCCCTTTTAAACCCATCTCATTTGATTCAACCACGATGCTCTTGCCTCGTCAAGGTCATTATAGATTCTGATTCTATTATCTGGCATGCTCTTTACCCTTGTTGGATCATGTACGAATTGAATCAGCAGGTTTTCTTTACTTTCATGAGAAATCTTGATAGAACTGTTCAGCAACACAAGAAACTAGTACAGTAACATATGGGTTCGGAAGGGGAATTTCCCTCCTGATTCCCCAGTGAGTCATTTTCCCCCTTGGATTCTTGCACGACATCAGAGGCAAGGTAGATGATATTCCCTTTAATCTCTAGCTGTTTAGAAAATTGAGCAATCATTGAATCAGGAAAACAGGCCAAATGTCAGCCTGGTCTACATAGGAGGAATGAAGTGTATCCATGACTGAGTACTTTTCCATTGGATCTGGGCTGCACAGACAGATGTGTTTCATAATTCCAGTTCATCCTCCCCCAGCCCTCTTCATTAGTCACTTTGCATCTTAGTTAATCAGCTGGCTGATTGTAATTCTACATTTCAATGTGGCCGGGCTGATGTAATGGAGATA
>JAQQSW010010383.1:0-13002 GCA_028646575.1 Pseudocheirus occidentalis | reverse complement strand
ACCCTCCCCAATCTCCTCCTCTGGACCACCCCTAGATTCCTCCCACAACCTTTTTGTATATAGAATCCCCATCTTCCCTCCACAGTGGTGAGAGAGCACTGTAGAATAGCTTAGCAGAGACTTGCTCTGTGAGAGCTCCTTCCAATGCCCTAGCACAGACTTACTCTGTGAGAGCACCTTGAAATGGCCTAGCACCCCACATGGCAAACTTGAAGAACTTTCAATAAACTTTACTTTTTCTTTGGTTGAGAAGACTTGAGTGGAATTCTTTCCGCAGGACCCGGCATGTTAGTATTTTGGGGTCTCAGGCAGCCCTAACCCTCTTTGGGCTCCTCTTCAACACCACATGGAGGCAAGATGGGGTCCTATAAACATTAGGGTTGTATGGGAGGAATCTAGGGGTGGTCTAGAGGAGTAGTTTGGTGAGGGTCTTCAGGAGTCAGAGGAGGTCAGACTCCAGTAAATGAAGGATTAAAGGTAGGAACCGAAAGCTGACAGAAAATGGTTGGCTAGGCCAGTTCAAGGGTGGAACAGGTTTGGGCCCTGATATTTTGGGAGGACCCGAGGGGAAGTTGTAGGACAAAGGAAGATTAGAGATTTCGGCAGAGCCACAGTGAAAGGCCTGTCTATGGCCTCAGGCAAATTCCTTATGTGGTAAGGAGGGCTCCTGGGGGCTCCCAGAGCCTGCACCTCATCAGTTCCATTCTCTTTCTTCCTGATGGATGTTTCTCAAGAACAGAGGCTTTATTCTTCTGCCTTCACAAAGTGGTTTGTAATTTTCCTCAGTGTGCACACACATGTTTTTGTACACTGGTGTGTGTGGGAACAATGGGAAACAGCCCACTGCCCACTGGCTTGAGATTCTTGAGCCCTGAGTTCAGATCCTTCTCCTGCCACTTATTACCTGTCACTGGAATCAAGTCACTGTCACAGCCTGGGCCTCAGCTAGGGGAGGAAGGTTCTTCTATGACACCAAGCACATGACAAGCTTTGCTCATTTAACATTGATTGACCACCAAGCCTTCATTCTCATTTACTGTGGGCCAGCCCCAGGAGGCCCAATGGGACTAGGTTCAAGAACACAGGACTTTCAACTGAATCCCTGGCAGGGGAATGTGGATGCAATCAGGAAGACCTGAGGTCCACTTGGGCCTAAGACACTTGCTGTCTGTGTGACCCTGAGCAAGTCACTTCATCTCTGGTTGCCTCAGTTTGCCCTGCTGTAAAAGCAGATAAAACTTCCTTTCATCTCTTAGATTCTACTTTGGCTGAGGCTGGTGAGGTCTGTGGATAGAATTGCACTAACCTGGGATAATGGTCTCGGCCCCAGGGGCCATGGTCTGTCTCCTAGGAATAGGCTGTGTGGACACAGCAAGCTGATGTGGGGAAGAAGAACCTCAGGGTGGGAGACACTGACTTCCCTACCTCTACCAGGCAGCCTCCCAGCACGGGGAAGGGGGCAGGATGTTGGAGAGTTGTCTCTTGGGAAGAAGGGAGAAGGGAGTCTTGGGGAGGGGAGACAAGAGAGTGAAAGGATTCTGAGAAATGCTTCATTTCCTGGTCCAGAGGAGGTTTATCTACTAATGGAGGCAGGAAGAGGTCAGATACTTGCAGGGCTGTGGAGACCACGGTTTGGGAGGAAGGGAAAGTGGGAGAACACCTGAGATCCAGATGTACTTTCTCTCCCTGGTCCTTTGATGTCTTCTGGGTCTGCGTGGAGACCTGAATGAAAAGAGTGACTACTCCCTGGAATCTGTCCTTCAACCTTCCATAGCTCTGGATAGATTTATCTCTTCTCCTTCCAACCCTTTGCATTCCAAGATGGGTCAGGTTAATCTTGGCTCCACTCTGCCCCGCCTCCTCCAAGCCCAGGTGGGTGAGGGAGGACCAAATGTCCACAGCTCCCTTTACCCAGCTTGGGTTAGATAGGAAGCCTGGGGTCAGAGCTGCTGCCCCTCTCCCAATAATGCAGAGATGCCTCCAAGCAAAGACCCCTCCTTCCTTTGAGCTGGGGGAACCCGTCCCAGACAGAATCATATTTCAGGCTCCCAGAGATCTTTATAATTCTTCTATACTTGCTTCCCTCCCCACTTACCCAGTCTTCTTCCTCCCTAACAAAAAAAGAAATTATCATCTTTCACCTTTGTTGTCTACTTAAGAGTTTTCTCAATCAACTGTTAATAAAACCCCCTCACCTGAGCCTTGAGCTGTTAGAATAGCTGCCTGGCTCTAGTCCAGTGGTTTTCAACCTTCCTAATGCCACAACCCTTTAATACAGTTCCTCATGTTGTAGTGAGCCCCAACCAGAAAATTATTTTCATTGCTATTTCATAACTGTAATTTTGCTACTGTTATGAATTGCAATGTAAATATCTGATATGCAGGATGGATTTTCATTGTTACAAATTGAACATAACCCACAGTCTGAGAATGGCTGCTCTAGTCTCTCCCCATTCCAGCTCAGCTTCAATGTCATTTTTCTAAAATGGAGTTAGGGTGGTTTTTACTCAAGATTCATATGTGTTAGTCAGAATCATTTTGTACAGTAAGCTTTTAGGGATCACTACATGAAAAGAAGTAACAACATTCAAGAGGGTACCCAAAGAGGGTTAGGGTTGCCCAACACCCCAAAATATCAACACGCCAGGTCCTGCCAGGTCCTGCCGAAAGAATTCAACACAAGTCTTCTCAGCCAAAGATAAACAAAGTTTATTGAAAGTTCAAGTTCACCATATGGGGCAGACTCTCAAGGAGCCTGTCTATGCTAGGTCATTCTTTGGAGCTCTCACACCACATGGAGGGAAGATGGGGTCTTATATACAAAGGAATCTAGGGGTGTCTAGAGGAGGAGTTTGGGGAGGGTCTTCAGGAGGAGTCAATGAGGTCAATACAAGAGTGGATTGATATTTTGATAGGCTCCAGGGTGGGAGGCAGATGGACAAAGGAGGGCCAGGCTAGTAACGGGTTTGGGCCCAGCCACAATGAAATACTTATGGCCTCTGCAAATGCCTTATCAAGTAGGAAGATTCAATCAGACTTCAAGGGGTTTCCAGAGCATGTACCTCAAAGCTTCAAGGAGAGCTCAAGGGGGGGGGGGGCGTCCCAGAGCCTACATGTCATCAAGAGGACCTCAGGCCCTGTCCCCTGGGCACTGAGAAGTCAGAGGGCCCAGCACCCAGGCTCCTGGACTCAGAGATGAAGGAAGATCCTTGGAGGTCACCAACATCCCTCCCCCCTCAGCCCATGAGGCTGAACAGACCAAGCACTTTCTAGGTGGTGAAGTTGACAGAGTCTGTTCTGCAGTCAGGAAGGCGTAAGTTCATATTCCAGGCCCAGATATTACCTGTGGGACCCTGGGTAACTCACTTAACCCTATTGTAACGTGGTATTTACCACTATGCGTGAGAGTAATTGTGATGACCACCAAAGAGCTTTAGAGCAAAACAAAAATTTATTGACAGGTTCGAACCTGGGTCCCACCCGATCGATTAGGTGGAACCCTGATGCCTTCTACCGTGTCCTTTTTAATCCTTAGCTACTAAAGCAGGTGCTACAGGGTGGGTTTTGATTGGCTGGCAGATCTGTGGGACCCTTAGCTACAAGGCTCCAGGTGGGTGCAACGGTTCTGGCTGTCGTGCCAAGATGCAGGCGCCTTGAACAGGATGCTGTAATTGGGATACCATGTAGTCCCATTGTTTGGAGGTGCAAGTAAGTTACTGAGGTAAGGGAGTTTGTGATTACAGGGCATAATGACAGAAGCAGAGAGGGGTACAGAGCATGATGACCTGGGCACGTAGGAGAAGAAAAATGAAGACCCAGACAGGTTCCCACACCCCAGTCTGGCTCATAGGCAGATTTATTGTCTTCTAACTTGCTGATTTCTAATTTCTCAAAGCATCACTTAACTATTTCCTGGCTACTTCATTCTTAAGTCCATGAAGTTTCTATTTAACTAGTTCCTGCCCACCTATTTGCCTCAGTTTCCTCATCTGTGGAAAGGAGCTGTAGGAGATGGTAAACTACTGTAGCATTTCCTCCAGGGCACCAGAAGAATTCCCAGACTCAGGCAGGAAGGAAACCCTCTAAAATGACAAAATAAACAAAACCCTCCAACACCTTTTATGTGCCGGGCTCTGGGCAAAGGCCAACAATGCTGCTTGAGGAATAATTTTTTAAAATGGGTCAGTGCTGGGGGGAGGGGAGGAGGGCATTTTAAGTTTGTTCCTTTAAATGTGGGAAGAGAATGACCAGGAGGCCAGAGCCTGTCCTGAGAGAAGGGCAGAGCACAGAGGAGTGAGAATAAAAGAGCTCACAGGAACCTAATTAGTCTGGGAAAACTGGAGAAACATGGTGGCTGTGGATGAGGATTTTGCAGGTCCCCACAACTTGTGTGAAGGATTCTTCCAGATGAGCCTGGGTCCCAGCAGGGCTAGGGAGCTGTCCGAGGTAGGAGAGTAGCAGGGAAGAGGCAACTGAGCTTTGAAAGTTGATTTCTTTACTTATTTTTAGTTTTCAACATTTGTTTCCACAAGGTTTTGAGTTACAACTTTTTTCATCCCTGTCTTTCCCCTGCCTCCAGCCCCCAAATAGCAAGACTACGAAATACCCGTTCCCCCAATTTGTTCTGTCCTGTATCCTCCCTCATCACCCCCTAACCTTCTAGTAGGGCAAGACAGATTTCTCTACCCCCTGCCTGTATGTCTTATTTCCCAGTCACATGTAAAAAAAATATTTTTTAAATTTGTTTTTCAAACTTTGCTTTTCAGAACTGGCACAGGTTCTACAAACACCTTCATATTCAATATGACTCAGGTTGGAAAGAAGAGTCATGACCGAGGGAGAGAAAGAATTCCCCATGTTGTTGTTGGTTCCTTTGGAGCGGGAAAGGCGGGAAAATTGGGATTAAGTGACTTGGCCAAGGTCACAGGGTTAGTAACTGTGACATGTCTGAGGCCAGCTTTGCACTCAGGTCTCCCACACTCCAGGGCCATGGCTCTTTGCACTCTGTCACCTGGTTGTGTATTTTAAAAAATGTATCTTCAATTAGCCCAGATGTTCATGATCAACACAAGGACATTCATTATATGCTGGTTTTGGTGTTTCTCCAATAAGTATATCAAATGCTGTTCACTTGGAAATGCAACAAATTCTTTCAATTTTTCAACCTGACATCAATGTGTTTCCAAACTGCCAGACATGTGTCATGTTAATGAGATATAAGATCTTCCCAGCCCATTCATAGGCCTCAGGCAGAATCTATGAAGAGAAGCTTCCTTAGAGGCATCTTTTTATACGGCTTTCCCACCTTTCTTTAACTTCTCATTAGGTACTGAGTCATGAGGGTTGTGATGTCCTCTTGTTTTAAAAGGATCCATGTCCTCTGAGGTGATCATTTTGCTTTGGGGCTCATGCATTGAAAGAGTGAATGTGACCACAGGGGACTCTGGGTAGCTGTCATGTAACCCTTGGCTTTGATAACCCAGATATTGGTGCTTCTCATTGTGGTAACTATGTATGGGTTACCTTGGTCAGACAGTTGTATCTGTCTGTTGATCTGTGCTAAATTCTCAAACAGTCAGAAGGCCTGTCTGTTGCACTGTTTCTCTATATTTTCTGCTTTCTTTCAAGAGCAGGGTTCTGACTTTCCCCCAGACTAATGAATATAATTCAAAAGAGGGTTGATCCCTTGAACAGCTATCTTTCCTAGCAAAGCAGACCTAAGAAGTGATGCTAGCAGCCACCTTAGGTAGGCCAGTGTGGTTGTATGTATAGTAAGACATACAAGTGCAAATGAATCTCCAATGGATGGCCGAAGGTATACATAAATCTTTATTGTTTTCTGTACAGCGCAAAGTAGCAACTGATTCCAAGGTTACTTTGTAATCTCATCTCATTAGTGTTGAAAGCACCCCATGGAGAGGATACAAATGTTTTGTATTCCTTCATTGCAGAAAGCAGACTGAAAAATATGAGGAGGCACCTCGCTTACAAACCATCTTGAAACCATGGGCCACACACACCAAACATTATTCAAAAGCAGACATTACATTGCCTTTCACTGAAGTGTTGAGGCTACTTTCTGCTCTGAATGACTTTTCTATTTGTTACTATTTTTCTATCTAGGAGATTTTCAAAGGAATTGTTTGGTAACACAAGACAGTCATTCCATAGTTTCTCTGAGAGTGTAGACAGAGAGCCAGGGAAAGAAAGAAGAAAATAATGTCTGATGGATTCCTTCCTTCCAAAGGTTTCTGTGTTCTGTCAACCAGGTGCAGACCATTCCTAAAAATGCAGGAGTCCAAGTTGGGTTGAAAGCAGAAAAGTTTTATTCGGCAGACAATCAGACCCTAGGGCCATACAGAAACCCAGCAGCCTAGGAGGGTAGGGGAGATTAATGCATGAAAACCACAAAGGGGAGGTATAGAGGGGTGTTGGGGAAAAGAATGGACAACCTTTTCCAGGAACAGATTTATAAAGACACACGATTTTTAGCAGGAACAGGTAATTGCAAGGCTTTCTTGGCTAGTTTGGGAAGGAGAGTGTGTGTACACTAGCAAGGTCAGCCCATGAGCACCAGCAAAGGCATCTGGGAGTGAGCAATACTGTGGCTCACTGCAGGCTCCTTCCAATACTTACTCTGTGTCTAGTACATGTGCCTGATGAGGTACCTCATGCAAAATGGACATATTGATCTCAGGGGAACTTTTCAGCAGGCGAGTTCAAAGTCAGTTCCACCCTGCTGGGTTGGCGTCCTCTTAGTCTAAGCATGGGACAGTTAAGTGTAAGGTAGCCGGGATGGGAGAGTTGAAAGTCCAAAGGTCTCTTTACCCAGCCTGAGTCAGTCAGGTGGTCTGTGTTCAGTGCTGCCACCACTGCCCCAATAATGCAGAGTTGTCTCCAACAAGACAGCCCTTCTTTGGAGCATGGGGGTCTGATTCCCCACCCATACCAATGCCAGACTTGATCAGATTTAGGACTGACCAGAGAGATCTCAGGTATTCTTCTGTGCCTGGGAGAAAACCAAGACCCGTAGCCTGTTCCCATATCACTTACCAAGGGCACTTTCTGACTAACAAAATAGTGAGTCATAACCATTTACATTGACACCCCACATTAAAGTTTCTCTATAATCTTTCACCAAAAGACCATCACCTAACATCTGGACTATTAGAATAGCTGGTGGAGGAGGGGTCTGTCTACCTCAAGTCTCTACGCATTCCAGTCCAGCCCCAAAGACATTTTCCTAAAGTGCGGGTTTGACTATGTCACCTTCCTCCTCCACTCAATAAACTCCAGCTGGTTCCCTACTCTTAGCAGGAGCAAGTACAACATTCTCTGCTTGACATTCAAAGCCCTGCATAACTTGGCCCTCTTCCACCTTTTCAGTCTTCTTATACCCTTTTCACCCATATTTCCTGCTCTATCTAGTGACACTGGCCCCCTGGAACTTTCACTCACAAGATGCTCCAGCTCTCAGTTCTCAGCTCTCAGCATTGTCTCTGGCTGTTGCCATTCCTCCAACACCCTTCAGCCTCTGCTCTGATCACTCAACACATTGACTTCCTTTAAGTCACAGCCAAAACGCCACCTTCCACAGCAAGTCTTCTGCAAACCCCCTTAATCTCAGCATCTCAAGTCCTAATTATGCCCCATCTGCCCCGTGTGGATCTTACTTTGTACAGATTTGTAGGTTGTCTCCTTTTAGATGGTAAGCTCCCTGAGGGTAGGCCTGTGGTTGGCCACTGTTTGTATCTCCAGGGTTTAGCATAGTGCCTGGCACATTGGGCTTACTCTGCTGTTCAGTCCTGTCAGACACTTCCAAGGAAACTTTGCCAGAGGCTTCATCTGGCATCTTGTCTGATGACCTTATTGATGTCCCCTGGGATGCAGAAACATGTGATTAACTAAGGCCCCCCTTTACACTGACGGGGGGGGGGGGATCAGTAATTATATTCATATGCTATATTTGTTTATCATTTATCTTTGATCATTTCCACATTTGATTTATTAAAGAAACCCACTTAACTTGAAAAAAAAGTGAGTATACAATAAAGAAAACAGCATGATTTACAACATACATTGCAATAGTTTGAAGAAAATGGGTTTCCTCTGTGGTATTGAGGAATGTGAGTTTCTCTTGGGCAAGATCTGGGACTCTGTCTCTGATTGTGTCTCTTCTTTCTGTCTCCCTCTGTCTCAGTTGAATTATCCAAGTTTTAACCAAATGACTTTACTATGTGCCTGAGCCTGCTGGGCTAGGGGGTCCCCCAGTTGCCTCCCTTATACGATGTGGTCAGTCTCAGTCGCCTCTATGACCCTTTGGGATACCTGGGATTAGACAGGCTAGTCAGACACACCTTGGAGTTGCATAGGTCTCTTTATTCTATCCTATTCTGTGCTGTATCGCCATGTGTGCCATGCCTCCGCGTTCCTCTGCCTTATATAGACTGTTTGTACTCTCCTCATCATGTGCCTCAGTAACAGTAGCCTGATAGGTGGGGAGCACTCTTCTGTTATTTGCGCATGTTGGATGCCATCTGTGACCTTTGATACCCCGAAGACGCCCGTGGGGCACGGGACACAAATGCTAGGTAAACAAGAAGTAAGGTCACAGGGGCAGAGTAAATGCACAGATGCCTCTTACACCCACCTCAAGTGTTCCTGTTTGTGAGAACACTCTGACTGAGTTCAGACCTCTAGTCGTTCAAGGCTTAAAGTGGCCCTTACAACTATGGGACAGGTGACACAAGTAATAATAGTCATCAAAACAGCCAGTATTTCCACAGTGATTTAATGTCTGTTCTCCTCTATCAATTTCTCGAGGTCTAAGAATTCTGAAACTGTGTGAAAGACTTTCCACATTCACCATATTCAATTGGTCTCTCCGGTGCCTATTTCCTGACGAGTAGAAAGATTATAAGAGTATCTAAGTCTTTACACATTGATTGCATCCATAAGGCTTCTCACCAATGTGGATCCTCTGATGTAAAGATAGATTGTCCCAGACTGTGACAGTCTTTCCACTTTGATTGCATTCATAATGTTTCCCTCCAGTGTGGATTTTCTGATGTCCAGCAAGATGGAAGTTCTCTCTGGAAGCGTTTCCACATTGATTTCATTCAAAGACTTCTCTCTGGTGCAGATTCTCTGATTGGCAGAAAGATTGAACTTGTTTGTCAAAGCCTTTACACAATGATTACATTCATAATGTTTCTATCTAGTGTGGATTGCCTGATGTTTATCAAGTGTGCATCTCTGTATAAAAGTCTTTCCACATTGATTACATTCATAAGGCTTCTCTCCAGTATGCATTCTCTGATGTAGAACAAGATTGCTTCTGATCCTGAAAGCCTTTCCACAGTAATTACATTTATAAGGTTTCTCTCCAGTGTGTATTCTCTCATGTTTACTAAGATAGCACCTTTGTTGGAAAGTCTTTCCACACTGATTACATTCATAAAGATTCTTTCCAGTGTGGATTCTCTCATGTATAGTAAGATAGCACTTTTGTTGGAAAGTCTTTCCACAGTGATTACATTCATATTCATAAGGTTTCTCTCCAGTGTGGATTCTCTCATGTGTAGTAAGATGGCACCTTTGTGTGAAAGCCTTTCCACAGAGATTACATTCATAAGGTTTACTCCAGTGTGGATTCTCTCATGTTTAGTAAGATGGCACCTATGTTGGAACGTCTTTCCACACTGATTACATTCATAAGGTTTCTCTCCAGTGTGGATTCTCTCATGTGTAGTAAGATGGCATCTTTGTGTGAAAGCTTTTCCACACTGATTACATTCATAAGGTTTCTCTCCAGTGTGGATTCTCTGATGGACACCAAGTTTGCTCCTGCTTGTGAAAGCCTTTCCACAATGATAACATTCAAAATTTTTCTCCCCAGTGTGAATTCTCTGATGAATAGCAAGAGTGCTCCTGAATGAGAAAGCCTTTCCACACTGATTACATGCATAATGTTTTTCTCCCATGTGAGTTCTCTGATGTGCAGAAGACTGCGCTTCTTTGTGAATTCCTTTTCACATTGATTACATTCAAAAGGCTTCTCTACAGTGTGGATTCTCTGATGTGCAGTAATATTGGAGCTCTGTGTGAAAGCCTTTGCACGTGGGTTACATTCAAGGAGTTTCTGTTGAATACAAGACTGTATCTCTTCTCAGTTTCATTGAATTCACAGCCACTCTTTGGATTTTTATCTAACTTCATATTAGATTCACTGATTTCTCTCAACTTCAATCCCAGGGATCATGACTCACTAATCTTCTCAGGTCATGATTTTCCAGAAAAATGTCAAAATTATTAGTCACCTTATTTGTTTTGAATGAGGGCTCTGCATCTGAAGAAAATAAAAAATCATGGGAATATAAAGCCAAAGATGTACACACGTCAGTCTGTGTAATAGCGATGGTTACTTGAGACCTATATGGCTCATGAGCAACCTAAATACAACAAAACTTTGTTTACATTCAGAGAAAACATTGCCATCAAATAGACTGTAATATGTAAGGAGAAGAGAAAGGCTGTGGGAGTGACAAAGGAGGTGCCCACCATAGAGTGCTGGATTGATCAGAGACCCATTCACTCCAAGCTAAACATTCATTCAACAAAAGCAGCAGCCACAAGGCAAGATGGCTCCCATACTTAATGCCAAGAGGTGAAAGTGATTCTCCAAGGGAGAAC
Organism: Pseudocheirus occidentalis; assembly: GCA_028646575.1. Lineage (NCBI taxonomy): Eukaryota > Metazoa > Chordata > Mammalia > Diprotodontia > Pseudocheiridae > Pseudocheirus > Pseudocheirus occidentalis. Next base: position 2,310 of record JAQQSW010010383.1, on the reverse strand, counting down.
AATTTCTCCTTATCTTGGAGAGAAAACTGAGCCTACAGAGAGTTTGCAGCATTCCCCCAGAAAAGAATTGAAAAGTTCTCAGGGATTTGTTGTATACCATGACATTTATTTATCTGCTCCAGACACTTGTAAACATTCAAACACATTTTATGACAATGACAGGGAAACAAGAAACTTAATAAAGAAATAATGAGAACTCCCTGTCCCTGTTACCTGAGTACTTACCTGTATTTTGAAACAAATATTTTTTTCATCAGTAAAGATTTTATGTGCTTCTCCCTCTCACTTCAAATTGAGAAAGAAGACAAAAGAAAACCCCCAGTGCACATCTGTATAAGGGCAACATTCCTCTGCTGTCTGTCCCTTAAATGTACTTGGAGAAGGTTTCTACACTGTTGAGAAATATATCTATTGAGCAATTCCCCTTCAGGAGACACCATAAGTCTTTTTGGTTTACTCTGGGGCATCCTGCTCAGTCAGGTCTACTTTGTTTTTCTTATCTTTATGTGAGACAATCCAGAATTGATAGGACTCTTAAAATGTTGTTGCTTCATGATCCTGGTTCTACTTAAACCTCTGTTATAGTCTTCTTTATAAATGGAAATGTGAAGGCATGTGGTGCTGGGCATCTTAGCAATGCTATTTCTGGGCAATCTGTGGATCTAGGAGAATGATATCTTTCTCATGCTTATCCCTTCCAGTGTTTTTAATGTTGTTTTTTTGCTGAGTCTGACAGCCAGACTGGAATCCTGCTTTTCTGGTTTCCCCTAAGAAATAGTCCACCTTTTATCAGACCATTATTTTTATTCTGGGTCTTCTTTAAATACTTTAAATGTGTTTGATGTAAAAAAAAGAGACACAGGGTTTCATTTTCTTATGTCACACGTTATTTGCTTTTTTTTTTTTTACTTTTCCTTAAAGTTACAGTCACATTTCCATCTCCCCCATCCTCTCAGGTTTAACTGTTTCATAGATTCAGATTTTTGCTTATTGATTCCTTTTAACTCTGTGTTCTTCTCTAAGTATTTAATTCTTCCTCCTCCCTTCAGTTAATTGTCCAATAGAATCCCCTTTCCTGTTTTCCCCTCCATGTTATTTCCATTTTTATTTCATTTCCTGGGCTTTTCCCTTGTACACATTCCCTGATTTCTCTCCTTTTGTCTCTCTGATACTGCGCCTCTTTCCTTGGCCTCCCTGAACCTCACAATGTGTTCCTTTGTCTTTATTTTTGGTTTTTCCAAAGACATGAACTCTTTCCCAGTCTGTGTCCTGGCTTCCTTGTTCTAAAGAGAATCTGCTGTTGCCTTGGAAATCATTCTCGGAGAGGATTCTGGGAAGGTGGCAGGGATAGGTCAGAACTTTTCACAGTCTCCAGATTTTCCTCCACCAAAGAGTTAAATAGCACCTCCAGGAGCTGGAGTCTGGCCTCATTGACTCCTCCTGAAGACCCTCCCCAAACTCCTCCTCCAAACCACCCCTAGATTCCTCCCACAACCTTTCTGCATATCAGCCCCATCTGGCCTCCATGAAAGGGCGAAGGCTGCAGAAGGATTTAACTCAGACTTACTCTGTCACATGCCTCTGAGCTGCTTGTCCATTAAAGCATCACAGATACTGAGGCTCCTTAAGACTCGGCCCAATCTGGTGAACTTTTAGTAAATTTACTTTTCTTTGGTTGAGAGAAGAGCTGAGTCGAATTCATTCAGCAGGACCCGACGGGTTGGTATTTTGGGGTTTTGAGCGCCCCAACCTGAAACCTCAACGTTTTGACAGGGCCCCTTTAGTCGAATCAAAGTCAGAAAAGTACAAAGTGAAATCCTGCTTCTAGAGACCAGACTGCTGAGAGAGCAAAGTGTGTTGTAGAACAATGAAGCAGCTGAAAAGTAAGTAAAAGTGTGAGCGTGTGTGTGAGTGTATGAGTGAGACTGTGTGTGTGAGTGTGTGTGTGCGTGTGAGACTGTGCATGTGTGAGAGACTGTGTGTGTGTGAACATTATGCTAAGTTAGGGGAAGACTTATTTAAGTTCCCCTAACAATAGTCTTAAGCAAGAACAAGGCATTATGGGAAGGTGTGACAATGAATGAAGGGCGTGCACATGTAACAGAGGGGGCTCAGACTACAGAAGGTCTAGGGAAAAGGAGGATGTGGCTTATAAACATGAGAACAGAAACCCGGAATTCTGGGAGAGCCAGTTTCCTGCCTCCTTCCAGCACAAACAGCACAAGCACATTGATGACATCGGTTCTGCAATGTGAAATCTTAGCCCTCAGGGCCCTCCTGCAAGTTGGGATTTTTCACTCATTCCCATTA